>SNQJ01S0017885.1:107636-129234 GCA_010110895.2 Picea sitchensis | reverse complement strand
TCAAGGACATGATCCCGTGCAATGCGAAACCGCGATACGCGAGTTTCCCGACACCATCATGAGCCATGGATCCAAGGGACGCGTGTCGAGCATCCGGAGAAAATCGGGAATCGGGATATCGCGAGTCCCGGGTGCATGTGTTATGTGTTATCGCAAATGTCGAAACCCCGATGGAAGGTTATACGGTGACAGTCATATGGTAAGTGGTCACATTGACCATGGTATAGCCAAAGGTGTCAACCCTCGCTGGAGTCAACGCCAAGTGATCGGGGAATCCCAAGTGAAAACCTCGACAAGATCTGGGTCGTCCGTTCACATGGGACAAGTGCCAGGGATCGGGTGCCGTCGGCACTTTGCTCCTCGGGAAATCGGGAAACCTGTAGAGAAGTGATATGTGCACTTTGATATCGCGATCCGTGAAAACCCGATTAGTGGGGAACAACTATCAACTAAGCGGAGAATCGGGACTTCAACGATCGGGAACCCTCGGGGGGTGTAGGCACATTGTCGTTTGAAACCCCGTAGCCCCGAGGGGATAAGGTTATGGTCCCGGGAATTGGTCATATGAGTGGGAGTTGAACCGGGAAGGCTAACGCGTGACGGAATGCACCGGGGATCGGAGAATCGCGAGTTTCGTGGACATAAACATGGTGACATCGCAAACCCCGAAACTCCGACGGGAGCATATGACTGCAGTCATATAGGAACTAGTCACATGGACTAGAGAGCCTATCTCGAGGGGGATAAGACCAGAGAAGGAGCTCATCGGGAATCAGGGAATTAAGAGGACAGGGACTCTTGACGACGGAAAGTCTGAAACCCCGAACCCCAATATTGAATCGGGGATGGGTAGCTCGCTAATTCCACCACCTTTAGGGGGGGGGATTTCCCATTTGAGGGAGATTAATTCAAAGAAATTTTTAAATTACGATAGTGGGTGTGTTACATATTCCTACCCAAAATATAGAGGAGAGGAGTCAATACTACTCCTGGAGCCAAAGAGCAAGGTGTCATGTCCCCATGGTGTGTCTACCTAAATATTTCAATCATGCACCACTCGAGAGCATGTGACACCAAAACATTTCTCACTTGGTTGTCTAGCAACACCAAAGATACTTCATCCATAATACGCCTCTTCACCTAGAGCATACCTATACACTGTTATAGGATACATGTAATTCACACTCCTACTTTGGTGCAAATCTCTTGTATACTTAGACATTATTTAACATATTTCACACTTAGTCATTTTAAGCATACATCCATGAGCATGAAAAATGAAGAGAACACTTGAAAAATAAATAGGAGACACACATATATAGTGCAAGAAGCACAAGATGTGCCTAACACTTGACTATGACTTATTATTATGAGAAAATTACAATATGAGAATTGTCAGCTCGGTTTACAAATTGGGAGAGTTGCACGACTCACGTCACCTCACCAAGAAACTCATACACAGATCCGTCACTCTAAGACTTGTCCACCGTAACAAATTTTGTAACCCCTATGGATCACCCTAAACGTGCATCTACCACAGACTCACTATCTCTTCTCTATTGCAATACTTCACACAAATGTGTAGTTTTATCTCCTAGCATGCCTCACTTATACCTACAACAAAAATATCCTAAACTCATCCCAAATGAAGGTCACCCAAACTCTGTCCATTGAATCACCTGAAGGGAGCGCAAGCTGATGCAGGATCATCATAAGAAGCCAACAAAGAAAGCGCAAAAGAGGAGGACAACTGGAAATCCACCACCGAACATTTTGAACGTGTTTTAAATTTGAATGAGAGAGCATTAATGTAATAGATATGAGATCATATTTACATTTATGTTTTGGAGATTGTAAACAGATCTTAGGCATTGCTCTCATCTATCGGATATGGAGGTATTTATTTATATTGATTGTTAATTAGGTAGCTTTTAATTTTGATATGATAGTTAGAGCTGTAGGAGGGAAAACGGATGAATAGACATCCTCGCTTGTATTGTAGGAGAGGGTATTCTCATTGTAAGTTGTAGAGTTGTAGAGAGAGAAAGAACACAAAGAAGAACCCATGTACATGAATACTTGAGTTAGTATAGAAAGATTTGACTCAATTTCATGGTGTTATTATGCTTGTTGTTTACATCTTTTGAATGTATGTTTACATGTGTTTTATTTCTCTGTCTTGCATTTATTTCAATGTTATATGTATGCTTCTGATTTCATGTTGAGATTATGATGTCTGAGAGAGGGGAGGTATGAGTTTCAATTGTTTCTCTTCTTGAGAATTCCTACAAGGAGTGTAGTGAACGTAGGCAAGGTGTGTGTTGTTGAGAGTCTGAGTTTTACCTCAGGAGAGATATCGATTGTTCTCATATAAGTAGAAGTGCAAGGCTAACATGGAGCTATGCAAGGGATCTTCAAGTTGATTGAGGTGTCAGACCTTATCAACCAAGGGGAAAGTTGAAGGACTATTGTTGCACAAGAGTGCATAGAGTCAAGAGAGAGAGAGAGATGAATAACCAGAGGTTATTTGCGAATGTCGCAAGGAGTGTGTGCAGGAAGCCCATTTGGAACACTTGAGTTGTAAGTGAAATATTACGAGGGGAAGAATGTTGAAAAGCTCAAGGAAAGGCGTGTGCTGAAAACACCCAATAGATAGAAAAGCTCAGAAGGGTTGATGCCACAGTATTTGGACATTGGAGTCTTTCAGAAGTCGGAAGGTTGAACGTATTTTAGTCTTCATAAGCCTAGGAGGAAAAGAGATCGTTGGATTCAAATCGACGATGGTCATTGATCTCACACACGAATTTCATTGTTTCGAAATTTGAGAAGTGGAGAAGCTGTGAATCAGAGCTCAGAGTCATGAACTCCCAATTCGCGAAGTCCATATAGAACCAGGACGATCAGATTGTGGGGAGGTCAGAGCCATTCAACTATGGAAAAAGGTTATCATGGGTTTAGGAATCGGCGAAGGGAATTTTTTCATTACATTTCACTGATACGCGAAATCCCGAGTGCTGAAGCATTTTGGGCCCCAGTTCGTAGTTGGAGGTCACATCAGAGAAGATTCAAAGGGAGGAGTCAAGTTTCATTAGCCTTTCGGGTTTTGGGGATTTATGAGACAGGAGGACTCGCATCTGGGATCACGAAGTCGCGAAACCCTAAGTACCCCTTCGGTGAAGGTTGTGGTCACATTAGTGATCATGAGGGAGTGAGTTGGCGCTTGGTGCTTGGTTGTACAAGCGTAACTCATAAGGACCTCTGGATACACACTCATGTGTGTATGTGTGGGGTTTCCTGCAGGGAAATCAAAGAGTCAATCTGATGCAAGGGGAACATAAGGAACAATCCTAAGACCGAGAGCTTGTACAGAACCTGCTGAGGCAGTCGGTGCTGAGTCAAGAAGTGCTATTAGATCCTAACTTACAATTTCTTTTTTTTCTTGCGGAAAATAGACTGAAACAATACCGCCAAGAAGGAGAGAAAGACCAATGCCCTATCCAACTGTGGAAAGTGAGATGAGAGAACTCTATGCTCAATTATATTCTATGGAGACAACATAGAGATGGACAATCGATGCTGGAGATGCCAATGAAGTAGAAAGAGAAAACGAGGTTGGAGATGAAGAAGAAGTTGTAGCTTAAGATGCTATAGAAAATGTCTATTCATAGTTGTCGCAAGAATCAGAGCTAGAGGAAAGATGGACATTCTGATGTATGAAGACAACTTAGACGTTGAAGAGCTGCAAGATTGGTTTAGAGCTCTGGACAAATACTTCGACTATAAGGATGTCGAGAAACATAAGAGAGTCAAACATGTTGTCACTCGACTTAAAGGGAATGCAACATTGTGGTGGGAGGAATTGCAAGTGGACAGGCATTGCAAAGGAAAGCAAAGAATCAAAATTTGGGATAGGGTGGTTGCAAAAATGAAAGCCAAGTTTATACCTAGAGATTACCAAATTAATCTTCTTCAGAGGATGCAAAATTTGAGACAGAAGATGATGACAGTGAAGTAATACACTAAAGAGTTCTACAAGTTAAACATTAGAGCAGGTCATCGAGAAAGTGATCATGAGAATATTTCCAGATATGTGAATGGTCTGAGATATGAAATTTAATATGAGATGAGCATGATGACAATGAATAATGTCGAGGATGCTTATCAAATGGCCCTGAAGGCTGAAGAAAAATTGGCCCGAAAGGAAGGTCAAAGAGGCTAAGGTCGAATATAAAGTAGAGGAAAATGAATTGCCCAGGATAGAACTCAGAAGCCAAAGGAAGAAGAAAAGAAACCTCATACTCAGGTTGAAAGAGGAGGAAGTTCAAAGGGGAGACATTATCCCAACATAAACACTTTTTCGTGAGCTAGAGGAAGAGGAAGATGCAGAGGAGGTGAGATAAAATGTTTTGTCTATGGAAATATTGAACATAAACGTTTTGAATGTCCCGATAAAAAGAGAGCCGGAGGAGGAGAAGCTCACATTTTTGTAGCACAAGGGTGAAATGTCGAGGCAGAAGATGCAGAAGGCAGAAGATCACTCATGATGAGGAAAATTCTCTTGAAACTAGAGAAAGAGATAGAGAATCTAGTCCAAAGAAACAATTTATTTAGGACTTCTTGCAAGACCAAGGATAGGGTATGCAAGGTAATAGTGGACAGTGGAAGCACATATAATATAGTATCCATAGAAATGGTGGATAATCTATATTTGGAGACAATTGCACATCCAAGCCCATAAAAACACTCATGGTTACAAAAGGGACATCAGGTAACTGTCACTAAAAAATGTTTAGTTGAATTTAAAATAGGGGGATATAAGGATGAAATTTTATGTGATGTTATTACCATGGATGTTTGTCATATTTTGTTGGGGAGACCATGACAATATGATAGAAATGTTGTTCATGATGGGAGAAAGAACACATACACCTTGGAGAAGAATGGTAGAACGCATATGTTGTTTCCAATTAAAGACAAGAAGGTGAAAATAGAGGTGAAGAATACCATACTTCTCATGAGTGGGAAATAGCTTCTTGATGAAGTCAAGAAAGAAGAAGAAATGCAATTTGTTGTGGTAAGAAAACCTAGAGTCATCTTGACCAGTACCAAGATGGATGACCTACTTGGAGAAATTCGGGAACTGCTAGAAGAATTTGCTGACATACTAGTGGACAAATTACCTTGTTTGTTGCCACATATCAAGAGCATAATTCATCATATTGATACTATACCTAGAGCGAGATTACCAAACAAAGCACCATACAGATTGATGTCGTGGGAAAATGAAGAAGTTAAGAGACAAGTCCAGGATTTGATGGACAAAGGGTTGTGTTAGCGATAAAAAACGCACCAGTATTTTGATCAGTATTATCATCACTCTTCAAATGATTATCGTTTTCCTCAATTTCTTTTCTGTGTCTTGACCTCCATATTGTCCATCAAGCTCTTGACCGATTATGATTATTTCAGACCTTTGTGACATTGCCATGACCTGCATTCCGAAATGTTGGTTAGTATCTCTTAAGACAACTTAGTTTCTGCCTTTTAGATGTGTAATTATAAACGCTTGTCAAAAGGTGTGTGAATATGTCTTGTTAAAAGTCTATACTAATACCATGTATCAACGATATGGTAAACTCCAATGCATATACCTAAATCACAAGTCTAGAATCTTTTATACCAAATTCTAAGTCTGTCAAGCGCATTCATACAATGCAAAGCCTAGCGCCCACATTGCACCAATTCAAACTTCGAATCAAGCCACGCAACATATAAATCGAGTCCACATGCCACTCATTCAATCCAATCCGAGCCACAAGACAAAAGCAGGCAGCTGACAAGTGCCAAGGGATCGCGTTTTTATCATGCTTGTACATGCGTTTAAGGAGTTCCATTGCTAGGTATCAGGCCACGAAAAAAATCCACGAACAACTTGATGTGCAGATGCCATGAGAATTAATAGATCATCGCTTTATTTTGAATAGGTGTGAAGCTCACAAATGCCATTACTAGGTTTTGAAAATAATAATGGGGCAAAGGCTAATAGATGATAAGCATGCACATCTACGACTTGAGAGTTGGCCCGCATAAGATCTTTGTTAAAGGCTATCATTCTTGGCGATAGAAGGGCTGGTAAAACCTCGTTGATGAATCAATATGTAAACAAAAATTCAGCAACCAGTATAAAGCAACCACTGGAGTTGATTTCTTGACTAAAGAAGTTCAGTTTGAGGACAGATTGTTCACGTTATATATATGAGATAATGCTTGCTAGGAAAGATTTCAGAGCTTTGGTGTTGCCTTCTATCGTGGTGTCGATTATTGTTTTCTTGTATACGATGTTAATGTGCTAAAATCATTTGATAACCTAAATAACTGACGCGTTGAATTTCTAATTCAGGCAAACCGTTCTGATCCAGAGAATTCTCCATCTATTGTGCTTGTGATTTTCCTTCGAACTGTAAGGCAGAATCTAACCTGGTATCAGAAGCTGGACAGGGAAGCTTAAATGAATAAAGAGATCTCAGGATGGAGGCTGGTTGTGGGAAATGTTTTCAGGTCCCCTGCTTAGCCATAGATTCTTTGTATTATAGTGGGCGATGAAATGAAGATATTGGTTATGGCAGTAGTGACTATTTTGTTTACAGTAGAGGCCGTGAACGAAGTAAAACCAACAGAGCACTTTGGAAGAGAACCAGGAAATCCTATAATGCCCCAATGGCTCGACAAGTCCCTTCAAGTGGAGTAATAGTTTCAAACTCAATATCAGGGCAGAGATTTGGTTATAACCACAAATCCATGGCTCGACGAACCTACTCTTTTGGGAACAACTACAAAATTTGGACAAGAAATACTCAGCAAACATCAAGGGTAGAATCTGACAAGGTTCTTACATTGGATAGAATATTGAATGGCAATGTTGATGCTAAATTAGTTGACCCTGTTCAGTCTTCATCTAATGCAAGGCACAATGGGCCAAGTTGCCAGGTGATTCTCAAGCAAATTTTGCAGGGCCACAAATGATGCATCTCTAGCCAGAGTTTTTGAGAACAACATAGTCTTTTATCAACAGGAAACAAAATTTCCACCTCAAGTTTTGTAGGATGTATGTATTGACAAAGGGCACATGATTGAAATGATGTGCTCTATGAGTGGGAATCCAATTGAAGTGTTATAAGTGCAGGCATTTCCCCTCCATCTTGGAGCATATGCTAAAGAATTATAGATTGAAACTGCCAACTGATGTTTTTGGGAGTTTTGTTTCTTTAGCAAGTTATGATTTAAATCTCCCATTCAGAAGTGTAAACACAACAGTCAAAAGCAAAAGTCACACCCAGATCTGCAAGTGCTAGCTGAGTTCGTTGTGAATATGCAAGGTGATATAGTAGAGACACACTGATTTTTTGATAGAACCACAATTTTGGAGGTGAAAGTTCATTTTGGGTCAAAGCAGATCTTTCACCAGTGCAAAGGGAAAATTTACAACCAGTTAGTTGGTGAAGGCCAGCGCTTTCACCAGATAACCCGTGAATCATATGGCGAGTTAGCTGGTGAAAGCACAAAAAGCATTTTTGAAAGCTAAGGATGGAGCACGGCGTTTTTCACAGTATTTAAAGAGGTTCCAGAGCATTAAAGGATCAACAAGTTGGTCAAAAAATTCTTTGCATCAAAGATTCGTGGGAGTTTTGAAAACCATATGCTAAACTGATCTCCTAAAGTGTCGACTATGAGTAATTGAAGAAATCCAACTGCCAAGACAGATGCCTTTGCCATGTTTCATGACACAACAGATTCTAGAAGTTGAAGAGTATAGATGTCAAATTTTGAGATTGAAGACAATTCGAATGCTAGTCTAGCCATTAAGTCTTTGTTATTGATTTTCTTAGTTAATTTGAATTGCTATTTTTAGATACAGATCCAAGTTTTTAGGATCTTAAAAAATGATTGTAAAAGGCTATAAATGCCTATCTTTTCTAAGAGATAGGGGTTCGATTCTGGATATAGAAATTACATTCTTTGTAATAGACTTTCATGATAATACAGATGCCAGTTTTCTCTCTTTATTGATGTCAAATTCCTCTCTTCTTCTATACTGTCATTCAAGTTGTCTTAACTGTCATATGACTGTCATCTCATTGTGCAATTCACAATTTGAATGTTAGTTGCTTTCATTGTTTATAAAACCCATCACTTAGTATCCGGTTTATAAACATTGGTTTCTTCACCCATTTTTAAGCTATTTATCTGATTATCAGTCCCTGAGAGCACTCGCTTATTTGATTATTGTTAGTAGTCTGGAGACATTGTTGTATTTCAGTTATCCCATTGATCCATTCATTACTTAAGCATAAATCCATTCATTTTATAAGTTACCAAGCATCTTTGGTTTACAACCCCAAAGAGTTTCTTGGAGGGATAACAAATTGGTGTCGTTGCCAAGGAACGGAGAATGAAGCAGGCTTCCCTGGGAGATGACATAGTTTCAGCTTTTGATGATAGACAAAGGATGAGCATTATATTGGTGGTAAGCATCTATCTGGCGACTCCACGTTCAAAGACTCCACTGGGGAGGATCCTGTTGATAAAAGATGAAGAGGCTCAAATCAAAATCCAGGTATCAGTTCATTGGTTTGCTTCATGAACTGTTGTTGTTCTTTATTACCTCTTTCATTCTTTTCCCTTCGCATGTAAAGAGAATTATTTTCTATTTTGTATATTCAGAAAATCATCATCCTTCTTGTATATATTTGTCTTTAGAAGAAGTAATCCTGCAGCCCTGCATTGTAGATGTAGATTCAGTGGTTTTACCTCAGCCCATTCAAAAAGATGACCACTGTATTTCTTTTCCTTCAGAATCTGATAAGCCATGTGACCTTGAAAAGATAGAAATTGTTTTAGACCTTGTCTAGATCTCAGCCCCTCTTGCCATAATTTCTTAACCTTGTCATGAACTCGTTAACTCTCATGATCATCCCACAAATTTTCAAGTTAAGATCCAGATGAAGATGTTCAAGCCTTTAAAGCTGCTCCTTCTCCTTCATCCTTATCCTGATGACGATTATGAATATCTTCCTTGGTTTTCTGGAGAGAATCAAGCTTCAGCTGAGAGACACGTGGAATCCTTTTTGGATTTCGTTGATCTTTTTCAGCTTTCTCATGAAGATGTGATCATGAGATTTTTCTCAAAGTCTCTAATCAAAGATGCTGCTGCATGGTTTAAAAGTCTGAGAGCTGATTCAATAGGCTCTTGGACCGAATTCTCTAATGTTTTCCTAAACTATTGGGGCAAGTACAAATCTTTAGATTCCTACCTTGTTGATTTCTATGCTTTGAAACGAGAACAGGATGAAGCCCTACCTATTTTCAACATAAATTTCTATCGTGTTTATCATGACATGCCTTTGGAGGTCAGGCCTACAGAGACAGTTGCCATGATATATTATGTCATGGGTCTTCATTCAGATCTTGTCCTTCTTCTACTAGAACGAGAGTCTTCATCCCTGACCCAGTTGTTTGAAGATGCTCAAGAAGTCGAGGAGAACATTCATCTTTCCCGAAGGATCCGAGATCGATATTTCTTTGAAAATTTGCAAGTGCACGAGCAAGCAGAATGTCAGTATACTTCAGATTCTGAGCACGAGAGTTATGAGCTTGAAATAGTTTTGGAACAACAACGAGCATATGGGTTTATTTCAGATTCAAGTCAGGACTTTTCAATATTCGTTGAGTCCTCCAGAGATAGGTATGCTTGTGAAGTTTATAATCAATTTGTAAATCTAGAAGAGCCTATGAAGAATGAGGACTGCATAAGAGATTACATTTTCTTAGCTGATTTTTTTTCATGTGATGGAAATCCTGTGTTGTTATCCTCTTGTAAGCATTATTCTGATAAGAAAATTGTAGTTTTTGATGATCACGAGTTAATCTCAAGAGAACCAGAAGATTATTCGTCTTCTTTTAGAGAAATAGTTATGGCTGAACAAGTGTCTACTATAGATGAGAAACATGATTTTTATATTCTTCTTGAGGATCCAGTGGCAACTTTCATGGACTTATACTTTTCAGAAAACCTAAAGATTTCAGATTTCCTAAGTTTGCCAATGTTTATGGGCGACAGTTTCGGATCTGCAGCAAATGCTAAGGGCAGCCATCAACTTTCAATTTTGCGGACAAAGGGGAATTGCAGCAGAAATAATGAGAAAAGAGATGATCAGAGATGTATGCACGTCATTGTTAATAATAGCTATCAAGATGAGATTGCCTCCTTTGAAAGATTAAAAAATGATGAGCAAATTTTTATATCAGCATATGACAACTTTGAATCTACAACAGATCCTAAGGGTATCTCTTAGTTTCAAGATTTGCAGCAACAGGAAGTTTGCAACAGATATCAAGAAGAAGGCGAGGAACTAAACAGTCCAGAGCAGCGGTCTATCGTATATGTTTCTCCAATAGATCTCGAGCATCCTACATTCAACAATGAGATTAGTAAAGGCAGTTTTCAACACCTTTTCAATTTACAGTTGTATCAGCAGCCCAAAGAGGTATTTCTTTATGAATTTGATGACCCTTTTGCTGACTATTTGGAGTCTATGAGCAACATAGATGTTAAAAAATTTCTGTCAGAAGAAGATTGTCTTTATCATTTGTTCAAACCTCTTTTCTGCATGATATCTCTTCCATTATTGTTTGGGTCAAGATCAAGGATTTTAATAGTAAATCAATTTATGATATGGATGCATTGGAAATTCCATCTTACTTCATAAATCTTCCTCTACTGGTTAGTATAGGAGTAGGCAGAGGAATAAGCTCTCCATATGAACAAATGAGATCTTTTTCAGTTGTTGATTTCATAAATAAGCAGGACAGGTTACAGGTAGGTTACAGGCAAGCTATAGTCAGACTACAGGTTTGCTGAAGAACAGTTGCACAGGCCAGATGACTCCATGCCCAATGCTAAAGGCTACTGGAACTACTAGGTTCTTGGAAACATCACAGGGAGGTCTCCATCCCAGCTGGAGGCAGATGTTAGTGATAAAAAACGCACTAGTATTTTGATCGGTATTATCATATCACTCTTCAAAAGATTATCGTTTTCCTCAATTTATTTCCATTGTCTTGACCTCCATATTGTCCATCAAGCTTCTGACCAAGTATGATTATTTCATACCTTTGTGACACTGCCATGACCTGCATTCCGAAATCTTGGTTAGTATCGCTTAAGACAACTTAGTTTTTGCCTTTTAGATGTGTAATTATAAACGCTTGTCAAAAGGTGTGTGCATATGTCTTGTTTTAAGTCTATACTAATACCATGTATCAATGATATGGTAAACTCCAATGCATATACCTAAATCACAAGTCCAGAATCTTTTATACCAAATGCATATACCTAAATCAAGCGCATTCATACAATGCAAAGCCTAGCGTCCACATTGGACCAAGTCAAACTCCGAATCAAGCCATGCAACATATAAATCGAGTCCACATGCCACTCATTCAATCCAATCCGAGCCACAAGCCAAACGCAGGTAGCTGACAGGTGCCAAGGGATTGAGTTTTTATCATGCTTGTATAGGCTTTTAAGGAGTTCCATTGCCAGGTATCAGGCCACGAAAAAAATCCACGAACAACTCGATGTGCAGATGCCATCAGAATCAACAGATCATCGATTTATTTTGAACAGGTGTGAAGCTCACAAATGCCATTACTGGGTTTTGCAAATAATAATGGGGCAAAGGCTAACAAACGATAAGCATGCACATCTACGACTTGAGATTTGGCCCGCATAAGATCTTTGTTAAAGGCTATCATTCTTGGCAATAACAGGGCTGGTAAAACCTCATTGATGAATCAATATGTAAACAAAAATTCAGCAACCAATATAAAGCAACCATTGGACTTAATTTCTTGATTAAAGAAGTTCAGTTTGAGGACATATTGTTCACGTTATAGATATGAGATAATGCTTGCTAGGAAATATTTCAGAGCTTTGGTGTTGCCTTCTATCGTGGTGCCGATTATTGTGTTCTTGTATACGATGTTAATGTGCTAAAATCATTTGATAACCTAAATAATTGGTGCGATAAATTTCTCATTCAGGCAAATCCTTTTGATCCAGAGAATTCTCCATCTGTTGTGCTTGTGATTTTCCTTCGAACTGTAAGGCAAAATCTAACCTAGTATGAGAAGCTCGATAAGGATGCTTAAATGAATAAGGAGATCTCAGGATGGAAGCTGGTTGTGGGAAATGTTTTCAGGTCCCCTGCTTAGCCATAGATTCTCTGTACTATGGTGGGTGATGAAATGAAGATATTGGCTATGGCAGTAGTGACTATTTTGTTTACAGTAGAGGCCTTGAACGAAGTAAAACCAACATAGCACTTTGGAAGAGAACCAGGAAATCCTATAATGGCCCAATGGCTCGACAAGTCTCTTCAAGTGGAGTAATAGTTTCAAACTCAATATCAGGGCTGAAATTTGGTTATAACCACAAATGCATGGCTCGACGAACCTACTCTTCTAGGAACAACTATAGAATATGGACAAGAAATACCCAACAGACATCAAGGGTAGAATTTGACAAGGTTCTTACATTGGATAGAATATTGAAAGACAATGTTGATGCTAAATAAGTTGACCCTGTTCAGTCTTCATCTCATGCAAGGCACAATGGGCCAACTTTCCAGGTGATTCTCATTCAAATTTTGCAGGGCCACAAATGATGCATCTCTAGCAAGAGTTTTTGAGCACAACATAGTCTTTGCTCAACATGAAACAAAATTTCCACCTCAAGTTTTGCAGGATGTATGTATTGACAGAGGGCACATGATTGAAATGATGCGCTCTATGAGTGGGAATCCAATTGACGTGTTATAAGTGCAGACATTTCCCCTCCAGCTTGGAGCATATGCTAAAGAATTATAGCTTGAAACTGCCAACTGATGTTTTTGGGAGTTTTGTTTCTTCAGCAAGTTGTGATTTAAATCTCCCATTCAGAAGTGTAAACAAAGTTGTCAAAAGAAAAAGTCACACCCAGATCTGCAAGTGCTATCTCAGGTCATTGTGAATATGAAAGGGGATATAGTAGAGACACACTGAGTTTTTGATAGAACCACAGTTTTGGAGGTGAAAGTTCATTTTGGGTCAAAGCAGAGCTTTCACCATCGCAAAGGGAAAATTTACAACCAGTTAGCTGGTGAAAGGCAGCGCTTTCACCAGCTAACCAGTGAATCATATAGCAAGTTAACTGGTGAAAGCACAAAAATCATTTTTGAAAGCTAAGGATGGAGCAGGGCGTTTTTCACAGGATTTAAAGAGGTTCCAGAGCATTAAAGGATCAACAACTTGGTCGAAAAATACTCTGCATCAAAGATTCGTGGGAGTTTTGAAAAGCATATGCTAAACTGATCTCCTAAAGTGTCAACTCTGAGTAATTGAAGAAATCCAGCTACCCAGACAGGTGCCTTTTCCATGTTTCATGACGCAACAGAATCCATAAGCTGAAGAGTACATATGTCAAATTTTTAGATTGAAGACAATTCGAATGCTAGTCTAGCCATTAAGTCTTTGTTATCGATTTGCTTAGTTAATTTGAATTGCTATTTTTAGATACAGATACAAGTTTTTAGGATCTTAAAAACTGATTGTAAAAGGCTATAAATGCCTATCTTTTCTAAGAGACAGGGGTTCGATTCTGGATACAGAAATTGCATTCTTTGTAATAGACTTTCATGATAATACAGATGACAGTTTTCTCTCTTTATTTATGTCAGATTCCTCTCTTCTTCTATACTATCATTCAAGTTGTCTTAAATGTCATATGACTGTCATCTCATTGTTCAGTTCACAATTTGAATGTTAGTTTCTTTCATTCTTTATTAAACCCATCACTTAGTATCCATTTTATAAACATTGGTTTCTTCACCCATTTTTAAGCTATTTATCTGATTATCAGTCCTTGAGAGCACTGACTTATTTGATTATTGTTAGTAGTCTGGATACATTGTTGTATTTCAGTTATCCCATTGATCCATTCATTACTTAAGCATAAATCCATTGATTTTACAAGTTACCAAGCATCTTTGGTTTACAACACTAAAGAGTTTCTTGGAGGGATAACAGGTTGGTTAGAGATTGTTTGAGTCCATGCGTTGTTCCAATAGTGTTAAGTCCAAAGAAAGATGGTGGATGGAGAATGTGTACAGATTCGAGGGCTATAAAAAAATCACCATCAGGTATTGATTTCCTTTACCTAGGATGGATGACTTGATGGATTGCTTGAGTGGAGCATAATTATTTTCAAAAATTGATTTGAAAAATGGATATCACCATATTAGAATGAGGGAAGATGATGAATGGAAGACAACATTCAAGACAAATGAAGGGCTATATGAATGACTTGTCATGCCATTTGGCTTAATGAATGCACCCAATACTTTTATGAGGCTGATGAACGAAGTCTTAGAAGATTTCATTGGTAAGTTTGTAATCATGTATCTTGATGATATATTGATCTTCAGTAAGAATGAAGGAGAACATCTAAATCATTTAGCTACAGTGATGAGGAGGTTAGAACAAGAGAAATTACTGATAAATTTGAAGAAGTCATCCTTCATGAAGACATAACTTATTTATTTGGGTTTTTTAATCTCTTCGAATGAATTAAAGATGGATCCGGAGAAAATAAAGAAATAAGAGATTGGCCATCACCAAAAATTATCTTCGAAGTTTGAAGCTTCCATGGATTGGCTAGTTTTTAGAGGAAATTCATCAAAAATTTTAGTGCGAAATGTGCACCAATTATTTACACAGTGAAGAAAAGACACAAATATTTTCATTGGACAGAGGGAGCAGAGAAAAGTTTCAAGTTGCTGAAAATTAAGATAACTGAGTAACCAGCTCTGGTTCTGCCATATTTCAGCAATAGATTTCAAGTGAGATGTGACGCAAGTGGGTTTACGATTGGAGCGGTCTTAAGCCAAGACAACAGGCCGATTGCTTACTTCAGCGAGAAACTAAATGAGGGTAAGATAAAATATTCAATGTATAACAAAGATTTTTGTGAAGTCATACAAGCGTTGAAAAAATGGAGACATTACTTGGTTCCGAAAGAGTTTGTCTTGTATAGCGAAAACCATGCTTTACAATTAATAACTCGATAGGAAAAATTCAACTAGAAGCATGTGAAATGGGTTGAATACATGCATAATTTTACTTTTGTTATATAACATATTTCTGGAACTGCTAACAAAGTTGTTGATGCTTTGAGCAGAAAATGTTTAATTCTGTAGGAGTTCAGAGTAAAGACCTTAGGTTTTGATAACCTCAAGGAAATGTACAGAGACAATGCAGTTTTTAAAGAGGCTTATGAAGCATGTGAGAATCCAGTTCTCAGAGACATAAGCCAATGGACTGAATATATGATTCAGGATGGACTATTGTTCAGGGATAATCAATTGTGTATTCCTAAGAGTTCCATGAGAGAGAATCTTCTGAAGGAAAAGAATAATGGGGGATTGGCTAGGCATTTCGGTTGTGATAAGACATTTTCTTAACTAAATGGCTCATACTATTTTCTAGGGATGAGAACAGATGTTAAGAAGTTCATGAACAAGTGCATAATTTTCTAGCACACGAAGGGAAAAAGACAAAATAAAGGGTTGTATCATCCATTTCCAATACCAGAGAGGCCATGGGATGTGGTAAGCATGGATTTTTTGTTGGGACTGTCGAGGACGCAAAGAGGTTGTGACTCAATCTTTGTGGTAGTCGATAGATTTTCTAAAATGGCACATTTCAATCCATGTCAGAAAACCAGTGACGCAACACATGTTGCAAATCTATTTTTCAAAGAAGTTGTTAGACTTCATGGCTTACCCAAGAGTATTGTATCAGACAGGGATACAAAATTTGTTGGTAATGTTTGGAGGACCCTATGGAAGAAGATGGGGACTAATTTATCTTTTATCTCAGGATATCATCCTCAAATGGATGGACAGACTAACGTAGTGAATTAAAGTTTGGGGGATCTGTTAAGGAGTTTAGTAGTTGAACATCACGGTCAGTGGGATCATATTTTTCTGCAAGCGGAATTTTCATACAACAACTCACCAAACATGAGTATAGGACAAAGCCCATCCCAGATCATCTATGGAATGCAGCCAAGAGGAGTATCTGAGTTGAGAGACTTAGAGCAGAAAGAGTTCAGAAGTCTTAGTGTAAAGGATTTTGTAGCAAAGATGTAGGAGCTCCATAGTAAAATCACAGAGCGATTGCAGAATTCAAACCAGAAATAGAAGCACAGAGAAGATCAACACAGGAGAGAACTTTAGTTTGAGGTGGGTGATTTAGTTCCAGTGCATCTCAGGAAAGAAAGGTTGCCAAGGGGAACATACAATAAGTTGAAAATGAAGAAAATTGGACAATGTAAGATCATAAGAAAGTTTGAAGAAAACGCTTATGAGATTGAATTACCGGATGGGATAGGGATATCACCTATATTCAACATAGTAGATCTGTATCCTTACAGAACTAATAAAACAGAGAGATCAGAGGATCATAAAGAATTCCAATGGGTTAAACAGATGCCCGTAGCTGAAAAGTCGTAGATGGAAAAGATAATTGACCAAAGATTTGGGAAGAAGACCCGGAGAAAGACCTATTTTGAATATATGGTGAAATGGAAAGGACACCCAATTGAGGATTCCATTTGGGAAAAAGAAGTAGATATTCGAAGACATGGACATATGTTGTAGGAGCTAATGAACAAGAGTTCATGAATTTTCATCCAGAGGAGTATGATGCAGGAGCATCGTAAGAAACCTTCAAAGAAAGCGCAAAAGAGGAGGACAATTGGAAATGCACCAGCACACATTTTGAATGCATTTTCAATTTGAATGATAGAGAATTAATGTAATAGCTAGGAAAGTGTATTTACATTTATTTTTTGGAGATTGTAAATATATCTTGAGCGTTGCTCTCATCTGTCGGATATGGAGGCATTTATTTGTATTGAATGTTATGTAGGTATATTTTATTTTTGAAATGATAGTTAGAGATGTAGGAGGGAAAATGGAAGAATAGACATCCTCGCTTCAATTGTAGGAGAGGGTATTCTCATTCTGTAGAGTTGTAGAGAGAGAAAGAACACAGAGAAAAATCCATGTACATGAATACTTGAGTTAGTGTATGAAATCTTTGACTCAATTCCATGGTGTTATTATGCTTATTGTTTACATATTTTGAATGGTATGTTTATAGTTGTCTTGTTTCTCTGTCTTGCATTTATTTCAATGCTATATGTATGCTTGTGATTTCATGTTGAGAGTATGAAGTCTGAGAGAGGGGAGGTATGAGTTTCAATTGTTTCTCTTCTTGAGAATTCCTACAAGGAGTGTAGTGAACGTCTACAGGGTGTGCATTGATGAGAGTCTAAGTTTTACTTCATAAATCTCAGGAGAGATATCGATTGTTTTCATATCAACAGAAGTGCAAGGTTAACACGGAGCCATGCAAGGCATGGAAAAGTTGGTTGACGTGTCATACCTTATCAACCAAGGGGAAAGTTGAAGGACTACTGTTGCACAAGAGCGAAGAAAGTTGAGAGAGAGAGAGAGAGATGAATAACCATAGGTTATTTGCGAATGTTGCAAGGAGTGCGTGGAAGAAACTCATTGGAATCCTTGAGTTGTAAGTGAAATCTTAGGAGGGGAAGAACCTTCAAAATTTCAAGGAAAGGCATGTGTTGAAAACACCCAACAGACTGAAAATCTTAGAAGGGTTGATGCCAGAGTATTTGGATGGAGGAGTCTTTCAGAAGTCTGAATGGACAGTAGAATCCCTTCGAGGAGAAGTGTCGAATTTCCATGGACCGTTGGATCTCACAGACCAGCGAGAAGGTTAAGGCTGAATGTCTTTCATTGTTCAGAATCCAAGGAGGAATAGAGACCATTGGACTCAGATCGATAATGGTCGTTGATCTCACACACAAATTTCTCTATTTCAGAATTCGGGAAGTGGAGAAGCTGTGACTCGGAGTCTAGAGTCGTAGAAAAATTTTCAACTATGATCGTAGCAAAAGTACAATAGAGTTTGTTCCAGTGCATAACATAGAAAGACAAAAAATATCCTAACGACGAAGGTATGCAACATAAGAACTTTCATATACAAAATAGTCCAAAATTTTCTAATAGTGTAGATCATATAAAATATACCTTAAATTCTACGAGCTTTGTAATACACATAAAATTAATAAGGGGCATTTCGGTTGGTGGCTTCATTTACTGCTTGAGTATGAGACTTTCTTGAACAATTCAATTTTCTTTGGGAGTTGATAAACAATGTCTTCTTCCTACTCTAAATACAAAGGATGATATGAGTCGATACTACTACCTAGAGCCAAATCCCAAGGTACATTGAACTAGTCAGAAAATTGTAATGTAGAAGATTCCGCTAAAAACAACAGACAAAAGAGCTATGATCCCACAACGATTAAGAAATTTATAGAGCACAAGTTCAAAATCATGTGAATAGAGTTAAAGGATCATGTGAAAGGATGGGGGACATTGTTTCACATAAACTGAATTGACAAGAGTCTTGTTGGCCTTACAACATGCCATGTATAAAAATGCCACCATATTTTATCAAAGAAGATTGAGTTTCATACCTATTGGCTAAAATATTATCTTCCCTCATCACATAATAATATTGAAATTTTAGATTGTCCATTGGATGTAGCTTGGGTGGTTGAGATGAATGATTGTGACCCTCTGCACCCAAGTTCAATTCCTTGTAAGTGAGATTTTGTCCCCTTAAATGATTGGCCACCCCATGTTCTCTCACAGATTTCGGGAAGTTTATCCATGGACATGGAAAAAAATAAAATAAAACTGATATTGAATTTTAGAGAAATGATTTGCAGTGCCTTTAATTTTCCCTATCACTAGTTCCAAAAGGAAATCCTTAGGATGAGTGCTATGTACCATGCGGCTAATGATGTTTTTTTAGTCACCATTCACGATGAGATTACAAATTTAGAGAGAAGATGCAATTCACATCCCTTGTAGAAGAGCATAGGATTCACCCTTCTTGTTAGTGAAGGTACGTAAACCTCAATCAAATGTTCATTATGTTTTTTCCTTAGGGTTTTTTATAGCCCCTCTGGTACCTTTCACCATGGTATTATCTTTCAAAGAACCATAAGAAAAGAGGAACTAATAATTTTTATTTGATTGCCACTTTTGGAAATCATGTGAACTAATTTTAAGTTACCAACCAGACCTAAGATTGTGTTTTCCATCTTGAATCCTTGTAGAGGGAACCATTAGTTTGAACTTACTATACCATTATTCTTCATTTCTATCAAGGTTCCACTAATTCAAATATGGTATTCCTTTAGATATTAAGTTCTCTACTAGCATATCCATATATTTCAATGCCACCAACTCACATTTGGGTGTTTCCTTCTTGAATATGGCTCGACTTTAGGCTAGCCATACTTTCCAACAAATAAATTTGGGTAGAACCAACCATATATATTTGTAAGTTTTTCTATATTTTAATGTAATCCTATATAGGTTTCTCCATTAAAAAGATAAATCCTTCCAGGAATTTGAATTTCTAAATCTATGATCTATTTCTTGAAAAAATGAAGACCAAAATTTATCTGTAAAAGCACACTCAAAAAATAAATTAAATATTGACTCTACTTGAGAGAGGCAAAGAGCACACTTGAAGGGCCCTCATATCCCTCTCTTAAGCAAATTTTCTACTAACACAACATTTCCATACACAAGAGTCCAACAAAAAAACTAATTAATATTCACTCAGTAAATATAAAAGCATATCTAAATGAAAGTGTATCTTTATTTTCATTCATAATTTTTAAAAAATATATTATTAGTTCATAACAACAACAATTATAATTATAATTATTATTAATATTATTTATTAAAACACATATATTTACATTTAATTATTCAATTATAAACAATTTATAATTAAGTAAAATATAAATATAATAAATATACATATCTTCATATTTATTAATTTATAATTTAATATGTTAAAACTTAAAAATTACAAATAAAAAATAATTAAACCAATTATTATAGTTTATAACTATAATAAGCATACATATCTTCACATTTATTCTCATTATAAATTTTTCCTCTTCATATTTTCACATATGTATTTCACATATTTGCATATTGAAATGCCCTTTGACCTAGCTTATGAAACATATCACCACTTAAAATTTGAAATACTCATGTCTTCACATTCTTATATACTTAATTTAATAAATAGAAGTTATTTGTACAACCACCTTTATCTTGCATTGCAATGTAATTTTGTAATTTTGATTTCCTAGTATTTATAAATTTTGCATATTGAAATGCCTTTTGACCTCGCTTATGAAACATATCACCACTTAAAATTTGAAATACTCATGTCTTCACATTCTTATATATTTAATTTAATAAATAGAAGTTATTTGTACAACCACCTTTATCTTGCATTGCAATGTAATTTTGTAATTTTGATTTCCTAGTATTTATAAATTAATTATTAATCATAGTATAATAATAAATGTATATTTTTATTCGGAAATTTCTATAAATTTATTTCATTATTTATAAAATATATTAATATACATATTTATTTTATAAATAATTAATTTTTCTCATAGCAAAAGTACAATAAAGTATGTTCCAAAATAATACATAGAAAAAACAAAAAGAAACTAACTACCAATATGAAGCTATACAACATAAACAATTTTAGGTAGAAAAATTTTCAAAAAATTATGATTGTGTAGATCATACAAAACATACCTAAAAGCTTATGAATTTTGTAATACGTAGAAAATTAACAGAAGAAATTTTGGCTAGTGGTTTCATGTATTGCCAAAAGCTTATGAATTTTGTAATACGTAGAAAATTAACAGAAGAAATTTTGGCTAGTGGTTTCATGTATTGCTTGATTATAAGATTAGAGCCAGAGACCAAGGTACATTTAACAAGTCCCAAATCTGGAATGCTAGAAATGTTGCTCAAAAAATTGGTACAAAGACCCATGATCCCACAACAATTAATAAAGTTATAAAGGATGAGTTCAAAAGCATGTGAAGAGAGATAAAGGAGCATGTGAAAGGATGGGAACCATTGTTTCACATAAATTGAAATGAAAAGACGCTTCTTTCCTTACAATATGCACGTGCCAGAATAAATGCATGTTAAGAACCTTGATTTCCATCATATTAAAGTATAAATTGAGAGCAATTCCTACAATTTATAACTACTTCCCCCTCTTTTATCACAGAGACTTCATTTACAATTGATTTTATATTTATATACTAATGTAAGTTAATACTTCAAATTATATATGACATCAATCCATTAATGTACCATTACATTATTAATATATTCATATTTTAATTTATACATTAAAGCAATGTCAATATATTACTACTTTATTAATATATTACTACTTTATTAATATATTACTTTATTAATGTATTAATATTTTATTAATGTATTAAAATATTTGATTAATGAATTTATTGGTGAATTTAATGTACTTATTGAAGTATTTAATA
>SNQJ01S0017885.1:94105-105517 GCA_010110895.2 Picea sitchensis | reverse complement strand
TTTATTAGAATACATAAACAAATATTTTAATATTTTAATTATTTAATTATAAACCATTTATATTATTATTCAAAGCAATGTTGGATGGATTTTCAAGCATGAGTTTGCATTATTACAAGAGTTAATGAATCTTGAGAAAAGAATTATAAAATAATTGAGAATTAACATAGATGTTTCAAAGTCTCCATTATTTGTACTATTTTGACGCAAACCCCCTTCCCTCCATAGGGGTTGCTCGACCTCCCGGTCTTGTCTCATTTGAAATACTAAGTCGGAGAGATTCCTTGGGTCCCTACAGGCACCCAGAACCAATCTACCCAAACACACATGTCATGTTTTTAAGTAACCAAAACTATTACCGTGGGCTTGTCCTTACGCGATACACACTTCGGGGATATCATGAATCCTTCGCTCATCCTTTCCAGAAGCATTCTTCTCCAAGTTTCTGAACTCTCACCATGTGTATCCTCAAATTTGTTGGCCCACTATGGTTCGGGTTTCCTGACCTTGCAAGACACTAGGTATTTTACCTACAAACCTCCGAACTTTTGATTCCCAAACTCTTGGATCCATTGTCATGTGCTCTCCTCATGATCAATGAATGCGATCAATCTGCGATTTCGGATATCACGACTCGCCTTCAACAAACCTTCAACTTCAACAACTTTGAAGTAACAACCACTTTCCGGCTATCTTCTGCGTAGCTCTCCCAGATTTGACAGCCTGGAATCATTTGTTTCCCTCTGGAACGAATCTCATCCACTGACTTTAATGGAAACTTCAGGGACCTTCTTCCTAGAAAATTTCCCATTGCTCTGCCTTTTGAGTTTTACTTCTTTGACTTTCCTTGTTCCTCTAAATATTGTATTTGAAACTTAGTCAAAATATCGACCTGTGAACACTTGCAACGGGTCTCTTCCACACTCGTCTCCTCTGTAACTGACTTCTCACTCCTTGCGACAACTTTTCTCTTCTATGAGTAAAACTACGCTACCCTTCCTGAGCTTTTTGGTCTGAAAAATCTATCACACACTCATTGCATACATAAGTTTTATGTTACCTCTTCTGAGCTTACGAGTTAAAACAGACTCAGTCGCTCACTCCTTATGGACACTATGCACACATTGCACTCTCTCAATGAAGAGAAACAATTGAAACTTATTTAATCTTCACAGTGACTCATACATTCAACTATGCAAATGCGGTCGTGGATACAAGAACAAAAATAACAAAGAATTGAAAAATAATAGAAAGGCTATCATTCATTCATGAAGACACATAATAACACACCTTTGGAACAATATTCCTCTGTTATATTCATTCAACTGAAACTTACATAAATTCATACATTGTTCTTCACTACTCATTAACACATACACTACTAACCTGTTATATTCTATCAGGAGCCTTCCAACAACAACCACCACTAGGAAACAATACAAGAATTTATAAAAGAGGGGATTGATGAGCTTCTCTCTAAAGCTAATCTAGTGGTGTCAAATCACCATTCAAAAATGCCTGACTACCAAGTTAGATTACAATGATGGAAATATGCTCCAAATTAGATACAAATCCCTTCTACCATTAACCACTTAATGGCAACCTTATCTCCATTTTGTGTGAAGGAAGAACTTGGCTCTTCCATCTTGTCAACATTAAATTCCCATATCATGCTTTAGATTCTCGAAGAAAAAAATGAGAGGGTGGCACCTATCCCTTCCTCGAATGCACACCACGTGTGTTAGTCGGCTGGCGCGTGTTGAGGTGGAGTGATGCTCCTGCATCATACTCCATGGCTATGAAAATCATGAGCTCCTATTCATGAGCTTTCCAGCTCTGCTGAAATCCTCCTGGATCCCAAACTTTCTCATGGATATGTCTTTCTGCGCTTCTTCTTCACTGTTGCATCTTCATCTCCCATGTTTCTCATTCAGGTTCCTTTTTGTCCAGCTTCTCCTTTTTGACCTCTTCTGTTGTTGACCTCAAAATCAACTTCCTTATCTCCTCAATCACCTTATCCAACTGATCCACTGGCTGGTTATTTTTTTGCATACTAACTTTTTGCACTTATTCCCTGTTAATGGATAGATCACATCGATCTCCCATGTTATATTCTTCATCTCTTGTGACCTTATTTGGCCACTTTGTTGCAGTTCCCCTTCATGCAGGATTCTCATTATTGTGTTGTTGCTAAGATTCTTCCTCTGACAAATGTGCTCCTGTCATATCCGCTCGTGTTGGTTCAACCCCATATTCCTTTTGCTTCTCCTCATGCTGGTATGTCTCCTTTGGCATGGCTATCTCTTGGCATCCACCTTCTGGTTTTGGACTGCCCAACCAATCCTCCAGTGCCTTCAAATCCACTTCCCACCAAGTGAGTAACTCAACTGGGTGCTCCTCTTTTGGGATAGATCGGAGTATCTGTTCCTCCTTCTCGATGTCAGTCTCAACTTGCTATCATTCGATTGCATCTGCAATGTCTGTGATAACCTCTCCTTGAATTCTTGGCAGGACTATCTCAACTCCTCCAATGACCAGAACTCTCCTCTGATCCTTCTCCTTAGTGATGAATGTTTCCAACTTGTCATCATCTTCATTCATGTGGTTTACAACACCGCACGAATATTCATATGGATGGAACCTTTCTTACACCTCCTCTTCATCTGTCAACACCCCTTGCTGACAAAAACTCTGAGTTGAGCTCGTTTCTTCTTCACCCTTGCCCACTTGGAAATTCAGGATGTTTCCTCTGCCCTCCTAGAATTATACGAGATCCACTAATCCCTTCCCATTTCCCACCTGGAAATATATGAGACCCTTTACATATCTCTTTCCCTTATGACTGAGGTTTTAAGAATACTTCAACCACCTTTTTAACATATGTTTCTTCCCTCTGGCCAAAAAATTCTCAACAGGCCACTTGGTTATCCTCTTCAAAGGCCACCTGTACCTCCAAAAAATTGTTTCCTCTTGGTGCATATTGAATGCTAGCCTCTCCATCTCGTTTCGTATTCCACTAAGCTCCTTTTCCATATCCTCTTTTATTTTCTACGGGCAGACTTCTCCTCGACCGTGCTCATAAATTCCAATGACCATCTTACTTTACCTACAACCGACTTGGTTTTATATCATCTGTTTCACACCTTCCAAAATCTTTACTAGAGTATCATGATCTGTCTCCTTTGTCTACAGAAATCAATTCTAAAATAGCTCTGATACCACCTGGTGCAAACCCCCTTCCCTCTAGAGGATCTACTCCACCTCTCAGTGTTTGGATCATTTGAAATACTGAGTCAGAGCGACTCCTTGTGTCTCTATGGGCACTCAGAACCAATATACTCACACACACAGGTATTGTTCTCAAGTGACCATGTCTATGACCATGGGCTTGTTCTTTCGCGATTCAGACTTCTAGGATATCCTGAATCCTTCCCTCATCTTTTCCTGAAGTGCTCTTCTCCAGGTTTCCAAACTCTCGCCACACATCTCCTCAAATCTGTTGGCACCACTATGGTTCGGGTTTCACGACCTTGCGATACTCTGGGTTTCTCACCTGCAAACCTCCAAACTTATGATTCTTGAACTCTTGGATTTGTTGCCACCTTCTCTCCTCCTGATCCATGACTATGATCAATCCACGATTTTGGACTTGACGATTGTTTCTTCGACAAACCTTCAACTTACTAAACTTCTAAGTATCAACCACTTTCTGGCTATCTTTCGCATAGCTCTCCCTTATATGATGGTTTGGAATTGTTTGTTTCCCTTTGGAATGAATCTCGTCCCGTGAATTTAATGGAAAATTCATGGACCTTCTTCGTAGAAACTTTCTTGTCTCTCTTCCTTCTGATCTTTACTTCTTCGACTTTCTTTGTTCCTATGAATTTTGTCTTCGACACTTAGTCAAAATATTGACCTATGCAAACTTGTAACGGGTCTCTTCCACACTCAAATCCTCTGTGAGTGACTTCAAACTCCTTGCAACCACTTCTCTCTTCTGTGAGTAAAACTATGCTAACCCTCCTGAGCTTTTGGGTCTGAAAACTCTATCACACACTCCTTTCATACATAAGTTTCATGTTACCTTTTCTGATCTTATGAGTCGTAACAAACTCAGTCATGCACTCCTTGAGGACACTATGAAAACCTTACACTCACTCAATGAAGAGAAACAATTGAAACTTATTTCATCTTCACAGTGACTCATACATTCAACTATGTAAATACGATCATGGATACAAGAACAAAAATAACATAGAACTAAAAATAACAAAAAGGTTGTTGTTCATTCAGGAAAACACATAATAACATACTTTTGGAACAATATTCCTTTGTTATATTCATTGAACTGAAACTTACATACATTCATACACTGTTCTTCATTACTCATTAACACATACACTACTAACCGACTATTGTCTATCAACATCCTTCCAACAACAACCACTAATGGGAAACAAGACAAGAATTTATACTAGAGGGACTCGATGAGATTCCCTCCAAGCTAATCCAATGGTGTCAAATCACCATTCAAAAAAGCTTAACTACTGAGGCAAATTACAGTGATGAAAATATGCTCCAAATCATATACAAATCTCGTCTACCATTAACCACTTAATGGTGACCTTATCTCTAGCTTCTGCGAAGGCACAATTTGGCTCTTCCATCTTGTCAATATTAAATGCCTCGATCATGCTTTAGATTCTCGAAGGCCAAAATGAGAGGGTGCGCCTCTCCCTTCCTCGAATGCACACCACGTGTGTTAATCGACTGGTGCCTGTTATGGTGGACTGATGCTCCTGCATCATATTTCCTTCTAGTAGTTGTGAAAATGTTCATATCAACAAAATTTAATATCAAAATAACAATATCATAATGTTGTGGAAAAAATTATGAAGCGAAAAAAGAAACTGTGCATTTAAAATCTAACAATATCTTCTAATTTATAAATTATCTTTTTTTTTTAAATTAATTTTGAATTAACCCCATGTTCATATAAACCACATAGAATAATTGTTTTGGAAAAAATTGTGAAGAGAAGAAGAAATTGTGCATTTAATAAATCTAACAATATCTTGGAATTTATAAATTATTATATCTTAATTGAATTTCAATTAACCAATTACAAGAAGACACACAAAGAAAATTTGCTTAAGTATTAGATCATGCACTGTTTGTCAAAACCAAACCTACATTATGGGTGTAAATTGAATCACAATGACAAGTTGAACATAAAAATAAAATACTAAACATGCTTGCAAAATTTAAAAGTATGAATACATGTCCATCAACTATGAGAAACAAAAATAAAATCTAAATAGAGTTACCAAATTAAAAAGTATTAATAGGAATATTTATTATATTAAATATATTAAAGTAGTCTTGAATTAATGTGTACTCTTTGAATATTAATGAGAACGAAGATCATTTGCATTTATTATATTAAATGTTTTAAAATAGTCTTGAATTAATATGTGTTGGAAGATTTAAGAATGAGTCTCTATAAAAAAAAATTCCAATGCTTTTCATAGGCGATCTATCATCCACAAAATATATTTTTCCTTTATAGTGTATGAAATAGTTAAAATGAAATATTTGTAAGGATGTCCAATAACGTTACCAAGTTCATAAAACCTTGACAAACCATTTCCCATTGCCACATTCAATGATGATGAACTTTAGATATATATTGAATGATGTAACATTTAATGTTGGATATTAATGCTTAATTTGGAGCGAAGATTAATCCACCTTTATCCACCTTGTTGTAATAAAGACTCAATATACTGGACCTGAGTGGACCGAATGGTTAAGAACATATGTTTCCTCCTAGAAAGTTACAAATATAGAGGGTAAACCCTAAAAATATATTATTATTATTTATTTACAAAGTTGTGTCTTATTAGTCCCTAAAGGACAATAAAACATAAATATAATAATTATATATATCTTCACATTTATTAAAATATACTTTTATTATTTCTTTTTATTAAAATACATAAATAAATATTTTGACATTTTAATTATTCAATCATAAAAAATTTATAATTAAATAAAATATAATTATAATAAATATATATGTGTTAACATTTATTCATTGTTGTTATAAAACTAACACAACCACATAATTGTGGTTGATAAACACCTAAAGGTATATTTAATTTACTAATGCATGGCATGTTAGACAAAAATAACCATCCGAAGCCATCAATAACAAGCATAGTAAACCAATAAAAAAACAACACTAAACAGATAAATAACAACACTAAACAGTGGCCAGGACATATAAATTGAACAATCAAATAAATATAAAATGAACAAAGTCGGAGAAATAAATTACAAGTTTATGCACTCAAAGAGGACGGCAAAGTAGTCCCGTTGTTCAGCCTTTAGGTGGTATGCCTTTACCGTATTACAATTGATAAGTTGGCCATGGAAATATCCAGGAGATCACGCACGCGCGGGGGTCAGATGGATTGCAGGGCTGTCCATTTTTTTAAACTTTTTTCTTTCAAGGGTTTCCTCTCACAGCCTCGATTGAGTTTTCGCGTTTTACATATGCTTTATTGTATATTATAATGAGAAACTTTAAAGGGTTGGCAAGTTATTCCGCAGTCCTCATGCAGCAGCCACACACCCAGTAAATGTTGGTTTAAGAGTGTAAGTGCCACCAAGTCTCTAGGGTTAAATAAGGTGAAGCACTTCCACCACTTACTTTAGTAAGAAATTTATAAGCTGTAAAAAAAACCTAAATCTGTTTAATCTTTGTTAATCATTTAGAGTTGACAATCAGGTAGCCACCATAGTAAATTTTAAATATGATCAAGTAAAAGTAAAAAAATAAACATGTAAATTGATGTTTTTATAATAGTGAGCAAGTTAGTGGTTGAAATCACAACCATTGATTTATTGGGACAATTAAGAATTTTCCATCAATATTTAATCTTGTCTACACAAAACTGATTAAGCACTAAAAACCTATTAAATGTGCCCATTGTCAATAGGTGTACGCCTGTGTAATAAATTAGGATTGAAAATTTAAAAATAAATTTAATACCCATTAAATATTACCCTTCTATGGAAAATGCTTTCTAGAAAGCTGAGTTTATATATGGTAAGGAAATAATTTCTATAAAATCGAATTTATATATGATAGTTGCATACTCAAACATTTACATATACATTATTATCCCAAAAAAATACAATGAAACTAAAATTATAAGTTTTTTTTTTTTAAATCACTCAAAATTTGTACTAATTTTCATTATACTTGTATAAAATCAGATACATACTTAGTGCAGTGTTCTACTTCATTAATTTTATTATGAAATAATAAACAAAAACAGTAAGCTAAAAACGAAAGGTTCTCAACCTAAACTGCAAAACATGACAAACCAAACACTAATATTGCATCTTAACAATCTCAGCTCAGGACAACGTTATCAACCAATCCTGCCACATAGAGAAATAGATAAATCAATGTCTTGAAAAAATAGAGAAATACAACACAGATGAACGAGTGTTTAAACAATCAAAAAGGCATGAGACCTTGAATATATTCTCCAACATTAACTGACCTAGAACGGGCAAATTCCACTTTTACAGATTTTGCAACGCACTCCCAGCATACATAACCGTTTGGTAAGATGAAGCGAAACAATATATGGGACACACGGAGCCATAGTTAGTTCACAATTTGCTAAGGTGATTCCTTCTTCACCTTTTGTTCTCGTGGCCATTGCAGTCATCACCGCCACCAAAATCACGACGCGCATCACAACCTTGGCCATAATCATTCTCAATGTCTCATGTCTCGTGAAAACCCTGATATGGTGATACTTATTACTGATTACCCTGCTTGGTCGATCGTCCGTCTACAGCTACAACTTATATCCAGAGCTATTTATATATATGAATTCAGAAACTGTCCATCTATTCCTATTTGAGGAATGAACATAAAAGCATATCCAGAGCTATTTATATATATGAATTCAGAAACTGTCCATCTATTCCTATTTGAGGGATGAACATAAAAGCTCAGTTGATATTTTCTAGAAAGTTGTTCACTCCATGATTCATGAGAAGTAGTCAAAATATTTTTTTTAACCACTTCTTTTAAATAGATAAAAATATATTTTTATTAAAATAAGTAAATAAATATTTAAACCTTTTAATATTCAATTATAAACAATTTATAATCAAATAAGGATATCTGCAAAGTAGAAAGTAGTAACGATCCCGTGGTTACGATAACATGCGACGTATAACAAGTGCAATTTTTTTTTTTAATGCAGGAAGTAACAACGACAACATTCAAATAATGCAAATCCAACAAACAACATAATGACCTAGCATACTAGCACATCATGCAGCCGGGTGCAACATACAAAAATCAATCACACAATGATAAAATGACTGTCCGCCCGTCCTATCCTGCAAGGCTACATGACACTCAAGTCCAGGTTCCCATCAATTTTTAAAATTTAAGGTCTCAAGGTTGGCGATTGTTCTGAGGAACAAGGAGGTGTCTACATCCTTCCCATCACAAGCAATATCACGCCTACTAAGCTAAAAAAACATCAATCAATACCAACGTAACAATTTTAACAACACAAGTAGCTAGAAATCTTCCAGCGAGTAGGAGACAATCACATTACATTACAAAACAAGTACAACCTTACTATAATGATCCCAACCATTAGGACACATTTGACGTACAACAAGAAATAAAATAAGCACATCAACTCAACCTGACAACATCAATGGAGGACGACGCCAGTAGCATACACATGAAAAGCAGAGCATAAAAGCGCACCAAGGCTTGATGTAGTTTACGAGCATTGACGCCGAAAATAATTTTAATGCTTGATTCATTCTTATAGTCATGAATCAAGCATGAAAACTATTCTACCAAAAATCAGTTCCCATTTGAATTGTAAAAATGTATCCATTCTGAACCTTTGCAAATCGATTATACCCATCACACAACGTTGGAATTAAACACACCAGAACTGTATCTCGTACTTCGTTTTGGCTGGCAGAATGAGTTGATAGGCCTCTCATTTCGAGTTAAGAGTTTGTGTAGTATAATGTACTCAGAGAGTTCATTACTAGGAGTGTTTAAACCCCATAACCGAGACCTCCATGTATATAATATGATCACACAGGTTCTCTGCCTATTTTGTTTTCATGGTATCCGCTTAGACCTATCCCTATTACCATTACCATATAAACCCACAATTAATTCGAGTCACCCTTGTTACAGTCTGTTCAAAACCATAATGGCTCCTGTCGTCCGAGTAGAGCTGAATGGCTCTCAAGCTTTGTTGCTTCATGATGATGCGAGTGAGGATGTGAAAAACCAGGGTTGGGATATGTTTATTAAGAAGTTCCAGGGGTATAACCTTCAAGTGGACAAAGAATTCACTGTAACATTTGATGGATACAGAGGAAAGGTTGGTGATATTCAGTTGGAGGTCACCAAAGATTTTTTGAGTGAAGGAACAAGGCTCCCTCTCACTGGTCAGAAGTGGTTCAAGAATTCGAAATTGGACGAAGTTTCCTGGAGTCTTTTCATTACATCCAGAAAGATTGAGTGCTATGACAAAGGTATTTCAGCCCCCCTACTCAAGGTTAGAGGGGATGGTCTGTTAGCAGTTTTAAAGCAATATATTACCTGTGAAGGCCATTATGGCCTAGTTTTCCTTTACCATGTGAGATTGCCCATCCATTTTATTGACTTTCATTTAAATGTGTTGTTTTACTTGCTAAGAAGTCTATACAAAATGTTGAAAATATACAAGAAGCATAGCCTTGACTCTAGCCTCTTTCACCGTGGTTTAATTAAAATATTGTTGGTTCATCGTTTGAAAACCCTGGGTGATGATTGGGACAAGTTCTTAATTCAAAATAAATTTGTTACAACAATTCCTGTAGAAACCCCTGTGATGGATAAGCCTATGATTGAAAAACGTCTTGATTTCTCAAGTGGCAAGCCAGAATTTTTAGAGGAAACCCCTCATGAAGGGACATTACCCGATCAATTTTTATGTGGGAAACAGGATGTTAGTTATGAGTTTATTGAAACTCTTGTACATGGATTGATTGTCTACCCTAACCCTATTGTAAAATATGACAGTAAAAAACTTTGCAAACAATAAAAAAAGAATCAAGCAATGTTGGGGTTTCCTAATAAGAGGGTTGGTCGACTCATTTCAAGGAGTCTGCATAATCGATCCAAGCCTCATGTGAGCTCGATTGATTCGATCGAGATCCATGAGGATTCAAACTCGAAAATTCAAATGTTTCTTGCACAAGACGATCCAAATTGTCCCAAACCAGATCCAAATCAACCATTTGATTATGCTAACAATCTCCCACCATATCTCAAAGATAGCAAGGGGTTTACTGGTAATAAGATTGGTCAGAGGTCGGTAATGGGTAGTGTTGATGTTCTTGTACCCAATTATACGCTCCCTCAACAGATCGCCCCTCTACACAGATATCCATATGGGTAGCATTGATGGAAGTACTATACAAATATCCCCATTCTCCAAGAAAGGATCAAAGCTCTCACAACTCACAATGAATTGTTGGAAAACGAAAACCGTGAAATCAAGGAACATGAGGAGAGGCAAGTGAAGTGTCTAAAAATGAGAGGCAATATTGTTATAAAAAATGTTTTTTTTTTTACGAAAACGGTTATAGTTTATATTAGAGGGGTGGCAAAGCCACAGATTCAGCTACAAAATGCCCCGAGTTCCTTCGGGCCTACAGATCAAAATACAAAATGTTATGCAACACTGTTTCAGCATAAGATCTAGCGTTGTTTCAGCATAATTTCCATCACTTTGTTCCAGCATCTGTTCCAGCGCTGTGTTTCAACATATGTAACAACATTGTGTTTCAACAACTGTTCCAACACTGTGTTTCAGCATATGTAACAACACTGTGTTTCAGCTGTTACAACACTGTGTTTCAGCATAAGATCTAGCTCTGTTTCAGCACTGTGATTCAGCTTCTGTGTTCCAGCATCTGTGTTTCAACATCTGTGTTCCAGCTCTGTTTCAGCACTGTGTTCCAACTCTGTTACAACACTGTGTTTCAACATCTGTTTCAGCTCTGTTTCATCACTGTGTTTCAGCATCTGTGTTCCAGCATCTGTGTTCAAGCATCTGTATTCCAGCATCTATGTTCCAGCATTTGTGTTCCAGCACCTGTGTTCCAGCATCTGTGTTTCAGCATCTGTGTTCCAGCTCTATTACAACACTGTGTTAGAGTGCCCGTGAGCTTCGATGGGTCATGGGATTTCCACATTTTCACTGATGCCATTGACTGACATCTCTCCAGCATCCAATAGAACGCCTTTGTTGGCTTCTTTATCAGCATTTCGATTTAAGTCCCTTAAAACGT
>SNQJ01S0017885.1:59091-71487 GCA_010110895.2 Picea sitchensis | reverse complement strand
TTTCCTTTCTATAGTCGATGTCCCAGGAAACCAAACATAGATCCCACAGAACACCAGTATATAATCACTGAACTCTTATGGAAGTGAAATTTATATTTGTGATGCACAGATCTAGTACTGTTGGTGTCTAATACATTGTTTAAAGGGGACTCTAAGTGAATATAATAGGAATTCATTTATACAAAAAACTGTTGTCCTATTGTACCCTTTTATAGATTATATGCGTATAAACTCTTAAGTTTAGATTTTCAGAATTCTGTTAGGTAAATGGATATTGAATCCTTCTACACCTACTATCTCACAAAATGAAAGTAAGAACACCAATAAAGGACAAAAAGCATAGAATTATGAAAATAATGTGAATTTCAGCATTAAGGACTTTCTTATTACATATATGCGGAGTTCCCTTGCTTTTTCGAACCCCGAAGTGTTGGTCCCACATTCCATTCCTTTTTCGTAATTCGAGAGTTGTTGTATGTTGGATGTTTGGCATTTGAAACCCCAAAACCTCGAAGGGTGGGTCCGACATTCCATTATTTTTCGCATATTGGGAGTTTATTTATGCTGGATGTTTTGCGTTTGAAACACCGAAACCCCGAACCCTGAAACGTCAAAGTGCAGGTCCCACATTCCATTCTTTTTTGCAATTCGGGAGTTGTTGTATGTTGGATGTTTGGCATTTGAAACCCCGAAACCTTGAAACCCAAAAACCTGAAGGGCAGGTCCCAAATTCCATTCTTTTTCACAATTCAGGAGTTGTTGTATGATGGATGTTTGGCATTTGAAACACTGAAACCCGGAAACCCAAAACCCCGAAGTGTGGGTCCCACATTCCTTTCTTTCTCACAATTCGAGAGTTGTTGTATGTTGGATGTTTAGCATTTGAAATCGCGAAATCTGGAATCCCGGAACCCCGAAGTGTTGGCCCCACAGTTCTTCTGCATTTCATGATTCGGCAAATGGCGTGGTATTTTGTTTTTGTGTTTAGCATTTCTAATCGGCGAAACCCGATTGACCTCTTTTTTTTCACGAAACTGTAGGAACATAGTAGGAATTATTTGTTATAGGAACAACTCTAATATTGTAATGATTGGACTGGTAGAAACGGTGGAGGATCTTCATCCAGGATAGAGGTAGAATAGAAATAATAGATCATATTACAAGTCACCATGTACAGGGCATGACAAGTACACAAATTATTGTATATGAAATTATTAAACTAATTAAGCAGATTTTTAGCGTGATTTTGCCTAAGAGTACTGCTTGCCATGAGGTCATACACCTTTAAGTATTCGAATTTTTCGTAATTAGAATATTTGTTAATGGAATAAACTGTAGAGAACAAGATGGGATCCTTCGAGTTAACTATGCTTGATGTGTAAGCTACAGGTGTGTAAGAATGAGACCCAAGTTAGGTAGATATATTTGCATATTTATATTTTGTGTAAGTACAAATGTAGGATCGTAGCACGTAACTAAGATTTCCAATTATTAAATCAGAATCAAGATGAAACTATACCTATGACGGTGAATCACTCTATACATATTTATAGAAATTTATAGGTATGTACGTACCTAAGTTGCCCTCCCGCACGACCACCCAGAAGTTAAACTCTGTGTGCCCAGATCCTTTTTCTGAACCTCAAGGGTTCCTTCGACCTAAGTTTATATATTGCCTATGTACATATAAGTATGTTGGGGTAGTTTGAAAGTTAAGGGAATTGATATAATTATGGAAAGAATTTATCAACATAAGTTTTTCTGTTCGAAGTAAACTAGACTGGTGTAATAATGTCATTCTGTACAGAAATGTATCTTACAAAATATAATTTTATTTTATGGTGAATTGAGGTACATTACATCATATCTCAAGAGATCCTTTTCATGTGCTCATTTATTTTTCCTTTTACTCTTTATATCTTGATCTCTTCTTAGATTCTGGTGGACTTGATACTTTACCCACAACATCCTACTCTTTTCCGCCACAATAAGATCCTTTCGATATGCCAAGATTTGGTGAAATTAATTCCAAACATAACATTTATGAAGTCATATTTTATGCTCTTTCACTTTCATCACTCACATGGGAAAAAGAGATGTTGCGAGATGATTTTACACAGTTTATTTTTGAAAAATAAAATGTGAATTTTAATTTCTATGCTTCACATTTTAGAACAATCAATATGATAAAAGAAAGTGTTCAAATGAATTATATAATTGATGTCATGAATCCTCTTATGATGTGTTCCCCATTGATATATTTGTTTCAACAAATTCATATTTTGCATCCTAATTTTCATGAGAGGATCTTAAGATGGCTTGAATATTCATATATAAAAAATCTTCATAATGAAGATAAAGATGCGCTTGCTTTGTGTTTACCTAAATATCTAGGAATTAAGCATGACATAATTCTTTTAGATCCTCCATGTGAAGAAATTAATAAACACTTGGAAAATTGTCAGGAGGATAGGGCACTTTAGCCTTGGGTGATGGTTATTTCATTTCCCCATAATCTTGAAAAGCTTTCCAAAGTTACTTACACTCATCCATACCAATATGACCCATATCACAACAAGATTGCAGAATGGTTGGAGGATTCATACATCAAGAAGTTTTGAGGGAATGGTAAGGTCATGTTTTCATTGTTTTTTGATAATGATAAAGGTAAGTATGATATATTTTTGTCATTTTTTTATATACTACCATTCTTTCTAGTAATTTTTTATTTTGTTTCCATTGCAGGATTGGAGTTACTCCGATGGCTACATTGGAAGCATGACTTTACGTAGTATTTTGATTTGTTTTGTAACTAGAGTAGGTTTCCTTTTAGATTTATTTCTCATTGTTTCTCTTTGTAATAATAAAGTCATGAACAAAATCCTGATGCTAATAGATCGCGCACATGCCCCTGACCTAGCTATGTTACGATAGGGTTTTGAGTGAGCCACCATGGCAGCCCAGGGAGGGGAGCCGTCGCCCCCTCCTTCCCCTGCCTCCTCCTTTCGATGCCTGGTAGAAGCCTGCAACAAGAAGTCGACCGTCTCAGAAGCTCCGAGCTTTGTCAAGAAGTTGAATGATATTCCAGAGATCGACCTCCCTCCTGAACACCCAATGAAAGTCGCCCTGTCTCTCTCTGAACGAGGACTCATCGGTCAGTTTATGGGACTCTGGCCCTCAACCAGATCCATAGACAACTGGATTCAGCGAAACTTGAGACCTCTAACAACAAATAGTGTGACCTGCTACGCGGTCGGGCGTGGATACTTTATCTTCGAATTTATCTCCCAGGAGGACAGAGATCTGATTTTCAGAAATGGCCCATACTTCATGGGAACTCAAGGGCTATACCTAAACAGATGGACCCCGAATTTTGACCCTGCCTCAGAATTCCCCAAGTATGTCCCGGTCTGGGTAAGACTCCCCAACTTGTCGATCCATTGCTGGAACCCCTCCTCGCTTCAGGTAATAGGCAATGGACTTGGGCACTACATCGACAAAGCAGAACCAAGAGACCAGTATTCCTGTGCGCGGATCTGTGTAGAGTTTGATCTGGAGGTAGGCCTACCAGAGGCAATAAAGCTGAAGGTCGGAAACTGGCAACACTTCCAAAAGTTGTACTATGAAAAAATTTCGTTCAAGTGCAGAGGCTGCTACGAATATGTCCATTTTCAAAGAAACTGTCCAAAAATCCCCCCTCCACTGAAAAAGAAGGGGACGAAGGATGGCAGCACGCCCGGAAAGGGATATCAAGAGCAAGAGGCCAAAGGAATGAGCAGACAGAACCACAAAAAACCAAACCCACGGAAACCACAAAAAAGGAGAACATCTTACGAGTTTTAGCCAAAGAAATGGAAGAAAGAGCACAAGATCCAAATAAAGAAGTTCAAGAGGGAGGAAAGAAAGTTCAGATTCTGGAAGACAAGGGGAATACGCCAACAGAAGAAGCAGGGACGCAAAATAACTCCCCCCGAGACACAGGACAGTAGCCATAACATAGAGGAAGGGAAGATCTCTATAGGCAGCGAATCAGACGAAGCAAATGAGGTTTGGGCCACCCCAAAGAAAAGGGGAAGAGGCCAGAAATAAAAAAATGTTGAAAGGAACCAGGAATCCTATAAAACTGTGCTCAATGGGTCACAACCCACCATCAAACAGGCGATGACTGTTCATAACACGCAGAAGCAGGCCAAAGCCTCCCAAGGAGGCCATCCCCCCCCCCAAGGTTTATAATGATCACAACCTCTTGGAACTGTAGGGGAATGGGCAGCAAAAAGAAGGAAGAAGCGTTAAAAGATATTCTCAAAACCTCGAAACCAAGTATCCTATTGCTCCAGGAGACCAAAATGAGCCAGCAAGATGTGCTCAAAACCTTGTCGAATGTTTGGAAAGGAAGCCGCGAAGTTGCCAAAATCGCCAGGGGTGCCTCAGGAGGGCTCTGCACAATGTGGGATGCCTCCAAAATAGACATGCTCAGCTCTAACATCTGCATGCATTGGAATCACACCAGATTTCTCCACAAAGACACAGGCTGTCAGGTAAGCATCTTTAATATTTATGCCCCACAGCTTTTGGGGGAAAAAAAACACTGTTGGGAGTCCCTGCAGACCTATCTCCAGTAAAACAATCTCACCAATATCATCCTCAGAGGAGATCTAAATGTAACTCTAGCCCAGGACGAGAAGAGGGGAGGCTCGATCGTGAGAGACTCGGCCAGAGAATGGGTAGATGAATTAGCCTCCGCATGGGACCTTCTTGATATTAAACCAGCCAAAGGTCGATACACGTGGACCAATAAGAGAATTGGTCCTGGGCACATCGTTGCCAGACTAGACAGATTCCTCATACAAAGCTCCCTCCTGCTGCTAGGACTCGAAGTAACCGCAGAAATTTTGGCCCCTAGTGCTTCTGATCACAAACCACTACTATTAGAAATAAAAAAAGACCAAGTCAGAGGGCCCATCCCCTTCAGATTCAGTCCAAACTGGATAAATGATAAAGGGTTCACAGAGCTAGTAACAAAAGTTTGGGCCACCACAGTTCAAGGCTCAACATCCTACGTGTGGGAAGAAAAAATTAAAAGGCTGAAATTTTCTCTGAAGTCATGGGCCAAGAGCCAAGTGATCCCAATAGTAATGCGCCTAGTAGCCCAAATCCATCTCGAGGCTCATCAGCTGGCAATGGAACAGAAGGAGATCACCCCGGAAATCTTGCAATAGGAGGACAGCCTTCAAAGGCAATGGCGCCAAGCCTGCAGAATGGAGGAAAACTATTGGAGGAAGAAGTCAAGAAGCTTATGGCTGAAAGAAGGAGACCGCAACACAGCCTACTTCCACAAACAAGCAGAAGCAAGGAAACAATACAAGGCAGTGACAGAATTTCAGGTCCAGGACAAAACCATTGCAGATCTAGATGGCATTAAACAAGCACCTTATGAAACTTTTGAGAAGCTATATACAGACCCAAAGGACGCAGCTTTGGACCAGCAAGGATACCCCTTCATGCTTATTCCAAAGCTAATAAATGAAGACATCAAGAGCAAGCTGACAAGAGAGGTATCGCAGCAAGAAATAAAAGAGGCCCTAGACCAGATGAACCCAGAAAAAGCTCTAGGACCGGACGGGTTCACTGCCAGGTTCTATCATAAGTGTTGTGAAATCATTAAAAAGGATCTAACCAAAATGATCCAGAAGTCACAGCAGGCCAATAAGCTGGGAGGAAGCACCAACTCTTCCTTTCTGGCACTCATACCGAAAGAAAAAGGAGTGATTTCCTTCAACAGGTTCAGACCAATCTCTTTATGCAATACAAGCTATAAAATCCTTGCCAAAGTAATCGCCAACCATCTCAAGGCATCTCTCCCACTCATCGTTCCTGAAAATCAAGGATGCTTTGTCCAAGGGAGGCACATCGCCGACAACATCATCCTGGTCCAAGAAGCGATTCACTCCAGCGTTTTAAGGAAAGAAAAAGGTATGGTCGTTAAACTAGATCTCGCTAATGCTTTCGATAGAGTCAGACATGAATTTCTATTTGAAGTTATGAGGAATTTTGGATTCAATTTATAATTTATAAGATGGATAAAAGCCTGCATAGGATCTCCTTGGATATCCCCCCTGGTGAATGGGAAGGTAACTTCTTTCTTCAAAGCCTCCAGGGGTTTAAGGCAAGGCTGCCCTTTGTCACCACTGCTCTACGCACTTCAAGCTTCAGTACTCATCTATCAATTGGAAAACTCCCAAATTAATAAAGATCTGCATGGTCTAATAATAGCACAAGGGGTGAAATACATCAACCATGCACAATTTGCGGACGACACACTGCTTCTGGGTGGAGCAAGCCCAATCATAGAAAAAAAATTCAAGGAAGAGTTGGATGCCTATGCAGCAGCCTATGGCAGCGAGATAAATCAGACTAAAAGTAACACTTATGGCTGGAACATCACCCCAAATGAAATGCTGATAATTACAAGAGTTCTAGGGATGGAGGGGCACACAAACTGGGAGGCCTTTAAGTACCTGGGAGTTCCAATCTTTAAGAATGCCCCAAGAGATTCCCACTGGAGTCATCTTGCAGAAAAACTCAAGAATAAATTCACTTCTTGGGGGGCCAACTGACTGAACTTAGTAGGGAAGACAGTCCTGATAAAGGTTGTAGTGGCTATCCTCCCCATCTATCAATGCTCGCTTATGTTAGCTCCAGCCACAGTCGTTCAAAACCTTGAGGCATTTCAAAGATGATTCTTGTGGGAAGGAGGAAGGCAGGAAAATAAGAAGCTGCACCTGGTTAGTTGGGAAAAAACCACAAAATCCTACATGGAAGGAGGTCTCAATTTTAAAAATACAAGGACTCAAAATCTGGCCTTAGGGGCAAAGCTTCTCTGGAAAATGGTCACCGACAAAGCCACTTGGATTAAAAAAGCTCTTTGGAGGAAATACTTTCGAGGTTCTCGGGACAGAATCTTAGAAATCCCATGTAAGGAGTTGAAAAGTTCTCCCATCTTTGCGCTCTGCAAAAAAGCGCTCCCTCTCTTCATCCCCCATCTAACCTGGGTGCCAAAAAATGGCAGGAAAATAAGAATTTGGACAGACTCAATAATGGGTGATCCTCCGCTAGATCAGTATCAGGATCTACAAGGCCTCAGAGGATGGATGGACAGTCAAAACATCTTAGCACTCTCAGACATCTCAGTATGGGGAGAAGAAAGGCCTCACCTCTGGCAAGGGTGGGCAGTCCCAAATAGGCCAGCTTTTCTAGACAGTCAATGGGATGCTCTCAAGAAGTGTCTTCAAGGGAAAGCCCCTCTAAAAAAGATAGGAAAAGATGATCGAGGTTGGGGCAGGAATGCTAGGGCTTACACCATAGTAGAGGGTTACCATCTCTTCAACTCTGTCCCCACTGGAATGCCAAATCCAGCACTTTGGAAAGCAGTCTGGAAATATCGCTCCCTCCCAAAAATTGACCTCTTCAGTTGGACTTCGGCGCACAAGAGTATACCAACGGGGGAGAATCTCTGAAGAAGGGGCTGGGAAGGACCATTTAGATGCCCTCTATACCTCCACGAAGAAGAAAAAACTGACCACCTTCTCCTAAACTGCAGCTATTCAAAAGAAGTCTGGATGAGAGTAATAGGCTCCCACTCTGCCACCAACTTACCGCCTGATGTAATAATCCTACTCCTCCAATGGTAATCCTTGTTCCCCTTTGCTGACAAGAAAAGAAACCAAACTCTCTGGATCTAGGGATTGCTCCCAAAGTTTGTTCTATGGAATCTCTGGTTAGAGAGAAATCATAGAATTTTTAGAGATAGCCAATTAAGTGAAGTCATAACTGCCATTAAAATTCAAGCTATGCTGGGGGAATTAGCTGCACACCTCTGCTCCACAGTAAATCTACACAATTTGGACGAAGAACAGGGGAGTTGGATAGCTGAGTTCAACATACCAGGATTAAAAAGCCAACAAGGAAGTCACCCAATTCAAGAAAGCTGGGAGATCAGGAAAAATGGAAAGGAAATTGCCAACTGGAAAAGCAATATTAAAACGCCTATCCTCTACTTTGATGGGGCCTCAAAAGGGAACCCAGGCCAGGTCGGAGGAGTGGGCATCATTGAAGATCCCGGAAAAGACATAGCAACGCAATATGCTCTCGGACTCGGTATAGAGTCCAACAGCAGAGCTGAGGCTTTGGCTCTCTGGAAAGGTTTGCAACTGGCAGTTAAACTCAGAACCCAGGACCTGACAATCATAGGTGATTCCAGAATAATTATACAGGCCATGATAAAGCGCTCCACAACTCAAAGCATCAAACTCAACAATCTCCTTGATAAAATACGCCTCCTTTTAAGGAATTTGAATTCCTATCATTTCTATCACGTGTTAAGAGATCTAAATCGAAGAGATGATAAAGAATCCAACCAAGGCGTTTTATTGGAGGCTGGGGTGCTGTCAGTAAATGGCATCATGGAAAAAGTGGAGATCCCATGAACCAACGCAGACCACGGGCACTCATCCAAATGCTAGATCACGCAGGAGCAAAGGATTCGGGCGAATCGCATAGGCAGACAGGGACATAAGCTTTGGTTGGACAGAAGGCCAGGCTAAGTACCAAGAGGAATGGGGCCCCTTATTTGGTGGAGACAAGAAAACCGCGCGATCATGGCCAGAATCAACAGGCAATAATGAAAANAAGGTAGGTCGGCCCCCTCTCATTCCATCTCAAGCAAAGGTCTGCAAGACATTTAGGAATCTAGAGAGGGTGAAGCAATAGAGTAAGCAAAGCAGGACGCATGTGGTGAGAGCTCGAAGGGAGATGGCGTCTTCATCCAAAGGGAAGCTGAGCATAGAGGAGCGTTTGAAGGAGATGGACAAAGCTCTAGCAAATTTGCAGCAGCTTCTCCAACACCAGTTAGAATTTTTAGAGAACTTGGACGTGGAGGCTGGACGCAGGCTGGAACAACTTGAATCAGACATCACCATGACCAAAATTGGTTTTGCGGAGGAGCTGGACAAGCTCCACAAAGAGCTGAAGAACCCACAACAAGAATTTGATGAGAGGATGGAACAGCTAGAGGCTCAGATGGCCCAACTGAAAAGCAATTGGAGCCAGGAAGAAAAGAAGTAATCTCTTGTTGTAAAAGTAATTGTAAGCAAGCTCTACGACCACTCTGGCACTTTGTATTAGCCAAGGCTTTAATAGGTATAGTTTCAAAGTAGAATGTAATCAGGAATGTAGGCACGAAGACACTTGGGGCCATTTTGTAACTGAATCTGTGGCTTTGCCACCTCTCTAATATAAACCATATCTGTTTACATCAAAAAAATAATAATAAAGTCATGAACACATGCGAGCACACCAAGAGAACCATAATATGACTATTATCAAGGAAGTCCACTTTAAATCTTGTTCTCTCTTCTTTTCGATGAGTATTTTTGTTCAAAAATACAGTATTATCATGAAAATTTTAAATGGAAAGTAAAGAGATCAACAAATTTAAACTATAAACTCAACCCTGACCCAAGGTGCCACGAGTAGGACTGCACTCATATTAACGAGGATTTTTCAATTTTCTTTTAATCTCTCAAAAAAACATTTCACGTGATGATTCCAGATTCAGCTCTGTACATATTTTTCTTTTACATTTTCTTGTTGTTTTTTTAATTTTGGCTCTTTTCGTTTTGCTTGTTTTCACAGTTTTCTGAATAAATTTATGTATGTGTCACCATTAGTTCATGAAAGGAAACTAGAATGTCTCATCATCAAGCAACAGTCAATGTAATTTCAAGGCATCAATGTTGTAATTTGTTGAAACACAGACTAGCTAAAGAAACTTTATGTTCGAAGTAGGTTTCCTAGTTTCACTTTATAATCATGAGCAGACATGGTGATCATTAAACCTCTTTAAGCTATCCCTATTTTTAAAGAAAACAACTCAAGTATACCTTCCTATCCTCGAAAAGTTAGTCTCATCGGAAAACTAATTTCATATCATAATGAAGGTTATCAAGTGAAAAATTAAAAGGCTTGAAAATATCAAGTGTTCTGAAAACTAAAATTTTCAGCATCACCCCTCTCTTCTGAATATCATTAAATTTATGTCAAATTGAAAAGAATTTCTAGAGATTTGTGGGAAGTGTCTGTAAACCCGTTGAGATACTGAACATGTCTGCTAGTAGTGGGTAAATGCATAAATGAGGCCAATACAACTTCATTGGGGTATTGAACATGCCTACTGGCAACGAAGCAATGTCGGGTTCAAGAAAGTTATTAGGTATAAATTTTGATATTGATCATGAATGCCCTTCATTTTGAATTGAAATTTCTTGGACACGATAGAGGCATCAGAGTGGGTTAATTGACATCCCTGCCAAGGCTATGGATGCCTGCTGGAAGCAGTGGCCCTATCAATAGTATTGGAGCCATTGGCTTGAATATTGTTGCTCTCGTAATTAAAATTTGTCACCAGATTTCATTTGAACAGAAAGACATCTGAAGCTGGATTGTATGACGATTGTTGGAATTTGATTTAGATGCTTGAATTCCTTCAACTTTTCTTTGATATTGAATCATTATAAATCAGTCATGACATGAACTCATTGGTGATGTAGAGAGAATTGTGTCTCCCAATAAGTCACCACTGTTGGAAGCCCTACATGTTTTTTTCCTTTTTGGATGACAAATAACACCTCCTATAGCTTCCATCACCTCATCCCGTAAATATCACTATTTGAGGATGATTATTGGGTTATAAAAAAGATGTTTGATTATTCTTGTTTTATTTTTATCTCAGAAAGTTCCCTGGAGTATTTCCGTTACCTCCAGAAATGTTGACCGTTGTGACAAAGGTAATCTGGTCTCCCTGCTCAAGGTTAGATGGCATGGTATGTCAACAGTTTTAAAACAATTTATTACCTATGAATGTTGTTATGGCCTGCTTTTCCTTTACCATGTGCAATTGCTCATGCATTTTATTGGCTTCCATTTAAATGTGTCGTTTTACTTGCTAAGAAGTTTGTACAAAATGTCGAAAAGATACAAGAAGCAGAGCCTCGACTCTAGCCTCTTTCACCATGGTTTAATTAAAATATTGTTGGTTCATCATTTGAAAACCCTGGGTGATTATTAGGACAGGTTCTTAATTCAAACTAATTTTGTTACAGTAATTCCTGTAGAAACCCGTGTGATGGATAAGCCTGTGATCGAAAAACGTCTTTATTTCTCAAGTGGCAAGCCATAATTTTTGGAGGAAAACCCTCGTGAAGGGACATTGCCTGATCACCTTTTATGTGGGCAACTGGTTGTTAGTTATGATTTTATTGAAACTCTTTTACATGGATCGATTCTCTTCCCTAACCATACTGTAAAATTTGACAATAAAAAACATTGCAAACAATCGAAAAAGAATCAAGCAATGTTGGGGTTTCCTAATAAGAGGGTTAGTCGAATCATTTAAAGGATTATGTGTAATCGATCCAAGCCTCATGTGATCTCGATAAATTCGATCGAGATGCATCAGAATTCAGACTCTAAAATTGAAAGGTTTCTTACAGAGGAGGATCCAAATTGTCCCAAACCGGATCCGAATCAACCATTCGATTATGTTAACAATCTCCCACCATGTCTCAAAGATAGATAATAAAAAATAAGCATTGCTAAGATAATAAAAATTATTGCGAGCTCCATAGTGAAACTGGGAGTTGATGAATTCACAAAACACCATGGGATGAAAGAGTGTGTTACTTTTTTGACACTAAGAAGGTTGAATATGAAAATAACTTTCTCTTAGATTGTCCAACCTATACCCATATTAGATCTCATTTTCAAAATACTTGTCACACTACCAACCTTCCTAACCTCTTAACTCAATAAAAGTATGGGGAAGTTGGAAGGCTTCTCCTAATGCTTTTCGAGCACAGAAACAAAATTCTAAAGAATCTCAAGTAATCACTTACCCTCTATACAAAAAACATATTTTTTATTATTCCCTTTTATTAAAATATATAAATAAATATTTTGATATTTTAACTATTCAATTATAAACAACTTATAATTACTTAAAACATATAATAAATACACATATTTATTAATTTTCATTATAAAATATGTTAGGATTTACATTTTACATATAAATAATAATTAAACCAAATAAAACTAAATATGTACCTTTAGTTATAAAATAACTATAACAAATAAGTATGTATATTTTCAGTTATATAATAAATATATATATTTTCAGTTATATAATAAATATACATTTTTTTATAGATAACTTTATTATATACATTTTTTTTATAGATAACTTTTAATAAAGGTTTTAAGGTAGAAAGATAAAAGAGGGATTCATATTTTCTAGAAAGTTGTTATATGAGGATGGAGGTGGAAAAATATAAAAGAAAT
>SNQJ01S0017885.1:41409-56268 GCA_010110895.2 Picea sitchensis | reverse complement strand
TTTGAGACAACTTCCCTCAAAACCTTTTGAGAGAAGGAGATAAAAAGGAGGTTCATATTTTCTAGAAAGTTGTTGACTCCGTGATTAATGGGAATTAGTTAAAAAATATTTTTTTTAATTACTTCTTTTAAAAATATATATTTTGTATTATTTTTTATTAAAATATATAAATTAATATTTAAACATTTTAATATTTAATTATAGATAATTTATAATCAAATAAGGGAATATATATTTTCTATTGTTTTTTAATTAAAATATATAAATTAATATTTAAACATTTTAATATTTAATTATAGACAATTTATAATCAAATAAGGGTAGCTGCAAAGTAGCAAGTCTGTGATACAATTTTTAAATTGTTGGATAGATTTATGAGCATTTGATGAAATAGTTTTGAAATTATTGGATGGATTTTTGAGCATTTGTTGAAATAATTTTAAAATTATTGGATGGATTTCCGAACATATATTGGGTTTGTATTAGTACAAGAGTTAATGAATTTTGATCTCAATATGATAAAAGAATTGAGAATTAACACACATGTTTTAAATTCTTCATTATGTGTACTATTTAGTTTTAGGAGTTGTGAAAATGTTTATATCAACAAAATCTAATATCAAAATAACAATATCATATTGTTTCTAAAAAATTATGATGAGAAGAAGTAAATGTACATTTAAAATCTAACAATATTTTCTAAATTATAAATTATATGTTTCTTAGTTAATTTTGAATTAATCCTTTATTCATATCAATCAAATATAATATCCATGTCAGAAATAATAAATCTAACAATATCTTAGATTTTATGAATTAATATCCCGATCAGAATTAATAAATCTAACAATATCTTAGAATTTATGAATTATTTGTCTCTTAATTAAATTTCAATTAACCCATTACAAAAAGACACATTAAGGAAATTTGCTCGAAGCAGTTACAAAATTTAAAAATATTAATACATGTTGGTGAACTAAAAAAAATAAAATAGTAAATGGAGTTACAAAATTCAAAAGTATTAATAGAACATTTATTGCATTAAATTTCTTAAAGTAATCTTGAATTAATATGTCTACTCTTTTAATAATAATGGGCAGCCATGATCATTTTCATTGTCTTGAATTAATATGTAGTTTTTTAATAATAACAGGGGCACCTAAGAACATTTACAGGTCCTTGTGTTAATTTTTTCCAATGTTTTTCATAAACGACCTATCATCCACATAATATCGTTTTCCTTTCTAGTATATGAAATAGTTAAAATAAAATATTTAGAAGGATTGTCAATAACATTACCAAGTCCATAAAACAAGCCTCTCAGAAAATTGTATATAAAATCGTTAGGATTATCAATAACGTTACCAAGTCAATAAAACAACATCCCTATAATGTTACCAAGTCCATAAAACAACAGGCCTATGTAGTCAATTTTTCTTATCAAATGAAATTAAGTGTTCTTATAACTTGGTGACCACATCACAAATTAGACATGACACATAAACAAATTAGACATGTCACGCAAATGGTTTGTTGTTGATTACATTAATAGGTAAACTCTTACCTCATGTATCTCATAGAAGTAAACAACTACTGAGAAGAGTAAGTGGGAGGATAGTTGCCTTAACTAAGACAATAGACCGAGCTGAAGGACATGAAGCTTGTGTTAGCACGGTAAGGGAAGGACTTCAAAGTATTATAATTCCCTTTGTTTTCGCTCTACCACAACAAATATTAGATGAAGAAAAGAAGGGGGGATTATACTATGAGCGAGTGTCTCATGTGATGCCATTATCCACAAGATTTACTTCACTATTTGTATTTTGCATTCCCGGGGGGAAGTGTGGTAATAACTTGTTTGATCTTCTTCTCCTTTCAGTTGAGTAAATTCAAATTCCTCTTCTTGCTCAGATCACATGGGAAATTTTTGTTTCAAGGGAGAGGGTGGGTGAAGTTTGGTTTCAGGGTAGAGGGTGGGTGAAGGTAGCTTTCTTCCAAGCCACCAGATAGAAGGAGTCATTCTGATGAATATAAAATATCCTCCATAAATAGTTAGCCCAGAAGCATGGCCACACAACTACATTCCACCTAAGTGTTGCAGACCTTTTGGGTAGGGGAGTGCTCTAAGTACACCATTCATGTTACAGATGTGCACATGGCAGGTGTTAAGTTGAGTTGGGTGTCTTACCTAAGCAACGAGCTCGTAGATAATTATATAGATGTAAGATGGAAACTAGGACTTCTAGTATGGAAGCTTCCTATTGTTGCTTTCATTTTCATAGTGGGTAGTGTCGATGGGTATAGATTTTTCACCAAGGGATACAAAGGAAAAGTTCATCATGGCTCGATATGAAGGCTTGTCCTATAGGATGTGGGATGTAGTCATGAACGCCCCAGAATACCCAGTACAGTGATTGTTACCTACATGGTAAAGTATTTTGATTGACTCGAAGGATGCTAGAAAATTATGGTTCATATGGATGTGAGTCATGCTCATGATAGAAATCCAAAGTATATTGGGAGTCTGACTTCCTTCGCCGCTGCTAGTATGATTTGAGTAACTAGAGATAGGATAAAAAGTACTATCGATAACGTAGAAGAGCCAACCAAATAAAGAGATATGCTACGCTCACTGGTCAAATACGATAGACCATTTAATGAATGGAAAGTTTGGCATAATAGGTGTGAATTTTGTCATAGAAAATATCAGGTTAAAACGAAAAGGAAGGAGGCTTCAATTGTTGGTTAATTGCTCCCTATACGATATAGATGTTGGGATAGTACATCCATGTACCACATTGTCTCAGGCGATAGAGCATTGTGAGCATTGTGAAGGTAAGTGACATGTCCAATTCAATCGGAGGTATAGGCTCGTCTCCCTTCAATCATTTGAGTAGCTAGTTCGTGAAAGGCTCATTCCCATTCAATAATTTGAGTGGATATTTCATGAATGTTGTGGAGCGAGGTCTCTGGAGACCTGGTCTTGTGTTCAAAGCTTGTGAGGCTTCTTGAGAATGGTTCTACATTCGAATCCTCTCGAGACCTGGTCCTGCGTTCGAAGCCTATCACCATCAAGTTGAATAACTTTTTGGAAAATCGAGGCTTCGAAAACTCAACAACTGTCTGATTGACCATAACATAGCTATTATATACAATTGTCAATAACATAGCTGGTATGCCCATTTTCCCACTAATTGACAAGTTGATACTTGTGGGACTAAAGAGATTCAAATTTTTAAGATTTAGTTATGTAAAATTTCACTTACCTTTGTAAATTGAAGAATATTATGTACATAACAAAGAAAGTGTTTGATAACCCAAAAAGAACAACGGATGGATTTTTAAGTAGTTAATACTTACAAAATTATTGTCAATATTGGGATTCAAACTCATGAGTTTGATTTCATTGGAAACAAATTAGCTTCATGATTACCAGTTTGAAGAGCAGTGGATAAAAGAAACTTTATCCACTGTCGAGTGTGGGAAGAACTAGTGCTCGAACCCAAAGGATATTATGCAGATATTGTCCTAGTGCTCGAATGCAAAGGATCTTATGCAGATATTGTAATGTATATGCATATGGAAAGAAATGCTAAGTAGATAATGTAATGTATCCTTAGATGGACATTCCGAGCAGAAGCCAGTAATGGTAAGAGAAATGAAACACATTTCTAGCATGGGGGGTGGAGTCATGGAAAGAGTATCAACGAAGTACTGGGTCCGTGGAAAGAGTATTAAAGGGAAGAAAAGTGCATGCAGAAACATCGACAAGTCGTTTTCCATTGCCACATTAAATGATGATGAACTTTAGATATATATTAAATGATGTAACATTTAATGTTGAAGATTAATACTTAACTTGGAGTCAACATTAATCCACCTTCATCCACCTTGAATGATGATGAACTGTAGATATTTATTGAATGATGTAACATTTAATGGTTGAGATTAATACTTAACTTGGAGCCAACATTAGTCCATCTTCATCCACCTTGTTGCAATAGAGACTCTATATATTCTTCATTTACTAAGTTTGTTTCCCTTTACCTCCAAAAAAGACAAGTAATACCTCTAAATTTTTTATTCATTATAAAAAGGTTTCGTAGCTATTTGATAGGATAAACAAAAGTTACAAAATATGATACTTCAACTTTGGGTTATATAGAAAATAAATACATGAAATTGGGTGCAAAAATAATAGAAGAAGGCCAATTACAATATTCGTTTCTCCTTAAAGGCACAAACTAATAAGATATAAATATAATTTCAGTATACATATCTTCACATTTATTAAAATATACTTTGATTATTTTTTTTATTAAAATACATAAATAAATATTTTGACATTTAATTATTCAATTATAAACTATTTATATTGAATAAAATACAAGTATAATAAATATACATATCTTCACATTTATTGATTGTGCTTATAAAATAAGTTAGAATTGAAAATTTACAAATAAATTTAATAAACATGTGAGGAGTTACAAATGCCAAGTCAAAGGATTTGAACTTGTAACCTTTTAGGAGAAAACACATATTTTTCACCATTAGACCCACTATATGTATTAAACTATGTATAAGTATTAAATGTTAAATCATAAAAATTGGTTGTAGATATTCTAAAAAATATTCCATGTCTCGAGCTGGTTCAGTTCCAGAAGAGGATTATCCACCACAGGGAGGAGCCATTGAATAAGGGAGGTACATTGATTTCCATTTGAGTCGGTGCAGCGTGCTCTTTCAAACTTTCCACTTGGGACCGAATTGTATCAACTTCATCATGTTGTTTCCTCATGGTTGTCCTAGGCTAAATGACAATTTCCAAGATGGAGGTTACCTAAGTGGATAATATTTGGAAGGAAAGTTGCAATGGTTAGAGGGATTTCCAAACATCCTCATTGTCTTCAACATATTCCTAAGGCTTGACTTTACCACGAGGCATTTTATGAGTTCTATGTGATGGTTCCTTAATCAAATTTAAGATCCTCAGAGTGGAAGGCCAAAGTTTCTTCCTAAGGCTGGACTCTACCACGAGGCATTTTATGAGAAGCCTTCCTGTTGCACTTGCACTGCCTTACTTCTGATGTAGAAAACGTGACGAAGCATATGACATAGATAGAGTCCCTCATACTGGATGCAGTAAGGGCCCGGAGGGGATGATCCAACCAGGACATAAAACCAAACCTGCTTGGGAACACCAGGGAGCTCCCTAGCTGAATTCTCCTTCCTGCAGTTTCGGAAAACATACCTATAATCTTCCGGAGTAGATAAAATCCTGATAACCTGTCGTCCATAGTGGTTTGCATGAAACATAGCCCATGTGCGGAAGCATTCTCCTTCCTGCAGTTTGGGAAAACATACCTATGATCTTCCGGAGTAGATAAAATCCTGATAACCTGTCTTCCATAGTGGTTTGCATGAAACATAGCCCATGTGCGGAAGATTGTGTAGTCATATTCTCAACTCTTCCCTCATGACACTAAAGTAAAGAGATTCCAAAAAATTATCAAGCCCGGATTTTTTTGGAATTAGCAATTACAAATGAGATGATCCTTCAATCTCATAGTGCTGGAACTGCACATAAAGGAAATTTATGATGCATGATCTGACTTCTGCATTTCTTCGTGATGGTGTTCTGATGCCATAATTGTCCAGAAAATCCACCAGACCCTGCTTCCATTATTGTTGATGCTTCCCACATGCGATGATTCATCCCCGACATAACTAATTCAATGAAATCATATTACGATATCCCACCTTATTTGTGTGGATGAGCTACTTGAGGGATATGAGACGTATTGTTGCATAAGAAATCATGTGCGGATAGCATGTGAGTTGTCAATTCAATTTAATTCTTCATGGCGAGGTGAGCCACCCACCTGGATTGCAAGATATATGAAGTGATGTGCTTATGGTATGAGGAGGTGTGATGATCTCTCATTAATCCTAATATTTCCTTTTCATTACCCAAAGGCCATGTTGTTTTGTGCATTGACAAATCTATTATTGTTGCCCAACTGAGCATCCCTCACTAGGTCCCTCGTGAGGTCCCTTACTAGGAATTTTATTGCATTCACGAAGTCTACTATGATGACGAGGTGTAGATAGGAATTTTATTGCATTCACGAAGTCTACTATGATGACGAGGTGTAGATAACTTAACACCTTGGAGGAGGGCACACTCTTTAGCTTGATTATTGGAGGAAATACCTAAAATCCATGGGAAGTTGTGGTGTGTTGTGCATTTACAAATCTATTATTGTCCTTGAAGACATGACAATAAGAGATGAGGGGATATCCTTAAGAGTGCCTGATTTTTTTGACAATGTTGCTCAACTGAGCATCGCTCGGTGAGGTATATTAAGGATGTAAGGAGAAAGTACAATAGAAAGAGTACTATGTAAAGGGAAAATTGCTGAGCTAAATAGGCTCAAGCAACTCGAGAAATAAAAGTACAGCTGGCCAGGATAACTGTACAGTCAGCTTGTTGAGGTTACATTATATTTAACACTCTCTCTTAAACTCAACAGTTAGAAACATCAGCACTGATTATGCCCAAGTGTTGTCTCTGAAAATCAAAAATAGATTTTCCCAGTGGTTTTGTGAAGATATATGTGTGTTGATCTCGAGAACCACATAATTGAATTGCAATATCACCGTTATTGACTAGCTCGCGGATAAAGTGAAAGCGAGTGTCAATGTGTTTTCTTTTCTTGTGAAACACATGATTTTTGGATAGAGAAATTGCTGAGGTATTGTCACAGAAGATAGGAGTTGGATCATTTTCTGTATGTGACATATCTTTCAATATTCTTCTCAGCCACACAACTTGACAGGAAGCTGAGATAGCAGCAACATACTCTTCCTTTGTAGAAGATATTGAGACAATTGGCTACCTCTTTGATGCCCATTAAATCAGGTTTGTGCCCAGGTGGAAAACATTCCCTCAGGTGCTTTTCCTATCATCTAGGTTGCCTGCAAAATCACTGTCTGTGTAACCAGAGAGATGATTATCATCAGAATGAGTGTACCATAAGCCAAAATTAAGAGTTCCTGCAATATATCTCAGAATCCGTTTCGCCATCTTCCAGTGAGAATCTTTGAGGGATTCCATGAATCTGGAAACAAGGCTGGCTGCATACATAATATCAGGCCTAGTTGTTGTAAGATATAACAAACTACCTACTAAACTTTTGCACACGGTAGGGTCCACTGTAGGGCCTTCATATTTCTTGCTCAATTTTGTGCCTAGGGGTATAGGGGTTTCTGCTGGATTGCATTCTTCCATGAAGAATCTTTTGATGATGTCTGTTGCATACTTTTTCCAAGAGACAAAAATTCATTTGGTTGATTGATCAACCTCAATCCCCAAAAAATATTTCATTATGCCAAGATTTGTCATCTCAAACTCAGATTGCATGGCATGTTTAAAACTAGTTAACTCAAGATTTCCAGTATAGATCATGTCATCAACATATAAACATACAATCAAAATTTTACCATGCTGATCTATTTTGGTGTAAAGATTTGGCTCATTTTGGCTTTTGTTGAAACCACTTTTGATCAGGTAAGTGTCAATTCTATTGTACCAAGCTCTTGGATCTTGTTTTAATCCATACAAGGCTTTCTTCAACTGATATACTTTGGTTGGGTGCTATTGAACTTCAAATCCAGGTGGCTAATCGACATAAACTTCTTCTTCTAAGAAACCATTCAGGAATGTTGACTTGACATCCATCTAGTATACTTGCCATTTGTGTTGGGCTGCTATGGCCAATAGAGTCCTTACAGTGTCTAATCTTGCTACTAGAGAAAAAGTTTCACCAGAGTCAGTACCTGGTTATTGTTAGAATCCTTTGGTAACAAGTCATGCCTTGTGTTTTTCAATCTGCCCTTTTTCACTGAGTTTAGTTTTGTACACCCACTTGACACTAATACTCTTCTTGTGTCTTGGCAAATCAACAAGATCCCATGTCTTGTTATTCTCAATGGAGTCAATTTTTTGGTTCATGGCTTGAACCCAATGTGTCTCCTTAGTTGCTTCTTTAAAAGATGTAGGTTGACAGGACATTAAGGCAAAAAGATTGTGTTCTTAAATGTCATCCAACTGCTGATGTATTTCTCTAAAACTTCGAGTTCTATGATTTTGAATATCAGAGGATAAGTCTCTACTTGAAGTTGAGTATCTGAGAATTTCCAGATCATCTTTGTACCTACAATCTTGGAAGATCAGGTTGAGGTACTTGTTGTTCTGAATTTTCTGTGTTTTCAGAACTGGGCAGCAATGGATTTTGACTATCCATTTGCTGATTTTCTATTTCATTCCAGAATTGATTTTCCAGAAATTTTACATCTCTGCTGAGAATTAGTTTCTTTGGGACTAGATTGTAAAGCCTGTAGGCTTTAGATGTTTCACTGTATCTAGTGAAGATGCATTTCTCACTTCTATCATCAAGTTTCTTCCTTAATTTGGAAGGTATGGGAGCGTATGTTATGCATCTGAAAGTCCTTAAGTGCGCAACATTGAGCTTTGTACCACTCTATGCTTCTTGAGGGACTTTCATCTTTAGTTTTGTGGTTGGAGATCTATTCAAGAGGTAAGTTGAGCATGCTACTTCTTCAGCCCAAAAAGTATTTGACAAACTTTTCTCTTTGAGTAGGCTTCTTGCCAGGTTCATTATTGTCTGATTTTTTCTTTTAGCCACTCCATTATGTTGTGGAGTATACCTGGCTATTGTTTGCATGATAATGCCTTGTGATTTGCATAAATTTGAAAATTCATTGGAGTTATATTCTCCTCCTCCATCTGACTTGAGATCTTTTATATATTTGTCACTCTGTTTTTCAGCTTTTGCTTTGAATTCCTTGAATTTTGCAAAAGTTTCAGACTTGTGTCTGAGAAAATAGATCTAGATTTTCCTGCTAGAGTCATCAATAAATGTTAGAAAATAAAAGCTACCACATATGGACTTTGTTTGCATTGGTCCACATAGGTCAGTCTGAACAAGTTCGAGATGTTGTTTGGCTTGAGTGGAGGACTGTGGAAAACTAGTTCTCTTATGTTTTCCAGGTATGCAAGACTCACATGGGGGAATTTGCTCTTTGAAGATAGGAAGACCTTTGACCATGGAGTGCTTTTGTAGAAGACTTAGAATCAGAGAGGGTATATGTCCAAATATTTTATGCCAAACCATAGTTTCATTGGGGATTGATGCACTTTGTGCATATGTTTGGTTCATATTTGTAGTTCTGAGGGTAAGAGGAAACATCCTATTCTGAGTCATGTGGATTTCAGAAATCAATTTTCTGCTGGGGGTTTTGTCATATATCTTGCAAGATGCTCCCTCAAAGAGTACCATATATCCATGTTCAATGAGTTGTCCTACACTTAGCAGATTATGTTTCAGATCTGGAACATGATAAACATTGTTTATGTCCTTCTTTACATTCTGTTTAGTAAGAATAGGAACATTTCCTTTTCCTTGAACTTTGACTAAGGAATCATTTGCAAGTCTAATATCATATGAGATTGAAGAATCAATGCATGAAAGTAAATCTTTGTTACCTGTCATGTGATTGCTACATCCATTGTCCCACAACTAGAGATCTTTAGGTTGTTCTTCAATCTTGTGGCATGAGAGAAACATACTTCCTGAGGTTTCTCCCATATGATTTGACACATGTGCTCTGCCTGAGATCTGATCTACTTGCTTCTTCCTGCATTCAGATTCATAGTGCCCATACTTTTTGCAGTAATAACATTGTATGTTGAATTTTTCATTTGATCTTCTCTCTCTGCCTCTTTGAGGATGAAAACTCTCATTTTGATTATGTTGTTTGTGTCCTTAGAAATGTTGATTCGAATGCTATTGTCTGTGTCCTCTATTGCAATGATGGTTACTATGATTTCTCTCTCTTCCTTGGTGACCTTTGCTTTTCCCTCTACCTCTCCCTCTGTTGAAGGAGAATTGCATTTTGAAAGCATTGGAGATTCACTCATCTATGAGATGCAGTCTGGTCTCATGTATCAACAGGGAATCGATTAGTTCATCTGTTGAAAAATGTGACAAATCCTTGGATTCAAGGATTGCTGTAATGACCATTTTGAATTTTGTTGGTAAAGTTCTGAGGACTTTCTCAACAATGCGTTGATCAGTGATGGCTTCACCAGTCAATCTGATCTGGTTCATGATTCCCATGACTCTGGTCATAAACTGATCCACATTTTCAGATTCTTTCATTCTTAGAGTCTCGAATTGCATCCTCAAGGTCTGTAGTTTGACTGTTTTGACCCTCTCATTTCCTTGGTAGGATGATTTAAGGATGTCCCGAGCTTGTTTTGAAGTACTAGCGCCTGTGATTTTTGAGAAAATTGAGTCATCCACTGAATTTTGAATCCATAATTTTTCTTTATTCTCTCTATTACTCTGAGTTGCCTGAGAAATTCTCTGTTGGTTGAAAAAATTGTTAAATTTTTTTGTATTTCCCTGTTTTCCTACGCGTAAAATTATGCTGCTAATTTCTTCCAGTGACTTCGAAACTTCGTGATTTAGGATTTCACGAGTTTCAACTTCACAAATTCATCCTTTCGTACTTCGGGAGTTTAGAACTCCTATATATGAGTCCTTCAATTTCTTGTCTCCCCAACTCTCGGCCGCCGAAACACCAAAAAATAACTTAACGGTTTTGTATTTTCCCTTAGCCTCCATCTATGTGACCATGACCGGTGACCACACACCTAATCGTTCAAGCGCTACTGAATTTTTGTGATTCAAGGAATCTTTATGCGAGCACTCTGTTGCTTCTCTGTTCCTCAATATGTCGAAATCTGAATTATCCTGGCACCTATTCCTCTCACACGCCTTTTCGGGATTTCAGGTTTCGGGACTTCGCGATGTGAAGTTGCCCGGTCCTTTGTCTGCGAGATCCCTGGTATGCCAAAACAGCAAAAATATCCTGACTCTTATTCTTCCAGACACTTTTCAAGATTTTGGGTTTCCGGACTTCGTGACCCCAGCCGCAACCTTCCTTGGCCCTTCGAACTCCCGGAGTTTGAAATGCCGAAATACCAAAATTCTGGTCTATATTACTGTGTCCTCTGTGACTGCAACCATCTTTCGGAACTTCAGGGTTTCCAACGCCGAAATACCCCGATTCCTTGTCTTCGAAATTCCCAAAATGTTGAACCCCGGTATGCCGAAATCCTGACCTTGTCTTCGTGACCCCACAATACTCCTCCTGTGCTTTTAGGAATTTGCATTTCGAAATTTCACGAATCGCGTTTCTCAAATTTCTTCCCTCTCATACTCCCGGTATCCGAAATACCGAAGTACCTAATTCAAAGATGTCGAAACTCTAATCCTACAGGAGATCAATGGCTGTGAGCTTCCCCTGATCCGATGGATTAGATCCTTTCGGGATTTCATGGGTCAAGAGTTCCAAATTCTTACCCTTTGCATTCTCGGTGTGAGAAATGTCAAAATCTCCTTTGCTCATTCAATCACGACTTCTTCTTTGGCGATTTCGGGAGTCGAGACTTCTTGTCTCACAACTCCTCCTTTCTTGATCTCTCGGTGCCCGAATTCCCAGTAGATATGGATATTCAGCACATGTCCTTCAATATGGACAACCCACAATCCTTTTGGGACTTCATGAGTTAAGAATCCTGAATTCTTGTCCTTTGCATGCTCGGTACCCAGAATACCAAAATGGACTCCAACTCCTCTCTTCGGGAATCTCCCGATGTCTTGATCGCTTGCCAGGTGTCCTTCGGCATTTCGGGACTTTGTGACCCAAGACTTCCTATGCCAATGACTCTTCCGCCTCTGGCACCCAGTATCCAAAACCCCGATGAGCCTCCAGATTTCTTGACATGCGTCCTCTACAGATGGACGGTACTAATCTCTTCGGGATTTCGCGAATCGGGAGTTCACGATGTAGCAACTCCTTGATCCTTTGACGCTCTAGCTCCCGAACTCTGAAATCTGAAGTTCGACCACAATTTCAAAATTTCATGAATCAGATTTTCTCCTGTGTACTCCAAAGGACTAAACCTCGTGCACTTTCTCACGGATCCGACGACTGTCAGTCCTCTGTGCTAAATCTGACGGCTAAAAATCTTCTTCCTTGTCTGTGCGCTCCTCATCCTTTTTGAACTCGATTCACACCTCAGATCTGTTAGTAGGGATGGTCTTATAGCTGCGTCTGTCTGTTCTTAGTTGCATTAACCTGTTCTTTGTTGATCTTGCAAATATTTTCTCCTGAAGCAAGAAATTCATGAATCTTTCACAAATTCTTTAAATCTTTCATGAGTTTGTGAAGATTTCCTGAATCTTTTAAACGTTTCTTCCTTCTACAGCAATCTTTCACGAATTTGAAGGAATTTCGTGAGATCTTTAAACGATTCTTCCTTCTGCAGCTCTTACTCAATATTTTGAGCGTATTGCACTCTGCTTCCTCGTGTGTGCTTTCTGCTACGATCTTTTGAGCGGAATGCAGACCACGACTTTCTCTCCAAACTTTGTGAAGAAGCTCGCATCCTATGCTCTCATGAACAATGAAAGCTCTGTGCTTCTTAGGATCGGGTTCCTCTCCAGACTGTGTGAAGAGGCTTCCTGCTGAAGCTCTAATACCATGATAAAGTGAGAAGTAGAGAATACAGAGAAAGAGCAGAGTAGAAATAGAATTAAGTATTTTAAGGATGTAAGGAGAAAGTATAATAGAAAGAGTACTATGAAAAGAGTACTATGTAAAGGGAAAATACCTGAGCTAAATAGGCTAAAGAAAATCAAGAAATGAAAGTACAGTTGGCAGTGTACATTTAACCTGTTGAGGTTATATTATATTTAACACATTTTACTAGGAATTTTATTGTGTTCATGGAGTCTACTAAGATGACGAGGTGTTGGATCCATCTCTTTGTAGATAACTTAACACCTTGGAGGAGGGATCACTCTTTAGCTTGATTATTGGAGGAAATACCTAAAATCCATGGGAAGTTGTGGGATCAAGAATGACCCCTTTGCACCCTCCACCAGTGTGAAATTAAATTATTATTATATTATTAATAAATGTATATTTTTATTTTGAAATTAAATTATTATTATATTATTAATAAATGTATATTTTTATCCTGAAATTTATATAAATTTACTTTATTATTCGTTAAATATATTAATATACACTTTTGTTTTATACATTATTATTTTTATGTAAGATCTTGTTTTTTAAATGTAATTGGAAGATATTTATATTAAGCAAAAGTTGCAAGTATGCTAGTAACACAAGTACTATAAAGTCACTAGGTAGGAAGACATAAGCTATACAATATAAACAAAATTAGATACAAAATTGTCCAGAATTTTCTAATAGTGTATATCATACAAAACTTAAGTAAAAGCCTAAGAAATTTGTAATACACATAAAATTAATAGAGGATGTTTGAGCTAGTGGATTCATTTAATGCTTGAGTATGAGACATTCTTGAACAATTCAATTTTCTCTAGGAGATGATGGACAATGTCCTCTTCCTACTTGAAATATAGAGGGGGATGGGAGATTATGGATAATGTCGTATTCCTAACCAAAATATAGAGGAAAGGATTCAATACTACTCTGGAGCCAAAGAGCAAGGGGTCATGTCCCCACAGTGTGTCTGCCTAAATATTTCAATCATTCACCACTCGAGGACATGTGACACCAAAACATTTCTCACTTGGTTGTCTAGCAACACCAAGGATACTTCATCAGGATTATGCCTATTCACCAAGAGCATACCCATACACTGTTATAGGCTACATGTAATTCACACTCCTACTTTGGTGCAAATCTCTTGTATACTTGGACATTATTTAACATATTTCACACCTAGTCATTGTTGGGTCCTGAAAGTACCATCTTTTGACCAACCTTTCACTTCAGTTTCACTTCACTTTTAACAATATTCTACTTTCCCATACCCTTACATTAAACCATTTTCATGCTTACATGGGTTTTAGACATATTATTTTCCAATGCATCTATTTTAGTGTTTTTGAGTGAATTTATGATTAAATATTGGAAAACTGACTAGTTTACACTTATATATGAAAGTGGGATGAGTTTCATGATGTTTTGAGGTGTATTTGAAGACTCCAACCAAGTCAAACTTGACCATCAAGCCTCAAATTCGAATCCTCTTCAACCCCTTGAAGATTTGATGAACAATTGGAGATTTACTCAAGTATCTTGGATGGATATTAATCATGAAAGAGAGATTTGTGAGAGGATTTGTAGAGATATCACTTGNGAGACATTTGTGGATCTAGGAGATATTTGTGGATCTAAGTTATCTTAAATTTTTCTATAAATAGGAGTGCCTCCTCCATTTCAAAGGGGGGGTCTCCTGGAGCACTGTGTCCAACTTATGATTGAATAAGAATCAAGCTTTATTTTCACACCAGTTTCCATTCTCTAGTTTAGATTTAGAATTCTTTAGTTTATGTGTTACTTTGTTCTTGGGAGAATTGAGCTCACTCCAAAAAGATCATAGTAGCATTTTCTTCTTGTTCTAATGTTTTGAATAGGTTTATATGCTTTATTGTTTTTATTATAATTATTTGATGATATTGATTGTTGATAGGTTATTTGAAACATTATGAGAAGACCTCCTGTAAGGGAGCTATTAGTTTCAAGCCTACAACAACTAAGCCTTTTTAAGTGTATTTATTTTCAATGAATGAGTGTTTACCTGATGATCTTGATTGTTGATACGTTTTGTGAAACATCATGAGAGGACCTCCTGTAAGGGAGCTAGTGTTTTCTTTCCTACAACAACTAAGTCTTATTAAGTGGAATGAAAGAGTTAGGATTTGA
>SNQJ01S0017885.1:25397-35754 GCA_010110895.2 Picea sitchensis | reverse complement strand
TATAAGACTGCTATTCCTCCTGAGCTTGATTTCCTTTGTCTTCTGTTTTCCTGTCATCTTCACTGTTGTACTTGCCATCAATGACAATCATAACACTTTCCAACAGATTAATCTTGAAAGAGAGATTTGTGAGAGGATTTGTAGAGATATCACTTGATAGGTGTGAGCACATGGTTGTAACCAAATGAGACATTTGTGGATGTAGGAGAGATTTGTGGATCTAATTTATCTTAAATTTTTGTATAAATAGGAGTGCCTCCTCCATTTCAAAGGGGGGGACTCCTGGAGCATTATGTCCAACTTGTGATGGAATGAGAATCAAGCTTTATTTTCACATCAATTTCCATTCTCTAGTTTAGATTTATAATTCTTTAGTTTATGTGTTACTTTGTTCTTGGGAGAATTGAGATCACTCCAAATAGATCGTAGTAGCATTTTCTTCTTGTTCTAATGCTTTGAATAGGTTTATATAATTTATTGTTTTTATTAGAATTATTTGATGATCTTGATTATTGATAAGTTATTTGAAACATTACAAGAAGACCTCCTGTAAGGGAGCTATTGTTTTCATGCCTACAACAACTAAGGCTTTTTAAGTGTATTTATTTTCAACGCATGAGTGTTTACTTGATGATCTAGATTGTTGATAGGTTTTGTGAAACATCATTAGAGGACCTCCTGTAAGGGAGCTAGTGTTTTATTTCCTACAACAACTAAGTCTTATTAAGTGGAATGAAAGAGTTAGGATTTGATTGAATTTTCTTAGATTAGAGTTAGATGCCTACTCCTGCATATATTTTGTTCGCATCATCACAAGCCTACGAGCATCCCTGGTTGACAATTAAATGAAGGCAATTGAAGAAATTGAATTGCCCAACAGTTATTTTAAACATACATCCATCAGCATGAAAAATGAAGAGAACACTTGAAAAATAAATAGGACACACGCATATATAGTGCAAGAAGCACAAGATTTGCATAACACTCGACTATGTCTTATTATTATGAGAAAATTATCATCTTGGTTTACAACTTGGGAGAGTTGCACGACTCACATCACCTCACCAAGAAACTCATACACAGATTCGTCACAGCAAGACTTGTCCATCGTAACAAATTTTGTAACTCCTATGGATTGCCCTAAACATGCATCTACCATAGACTCACTATCTCTTCTCTATTGCAATACTTCACATAGACAAGTAGTTTTATCTCCTAGCATGCCTCACTTAGACCTACAACAAAAATTTCCTAAACTCATCCCAAACGAAGATCACCCAAATTCTATCCACAGAATCACCTCAAGGCAGTGGAAGTTGATGTAGGAGCACCATAAGTAGCCAACAAAGCAATCACAAAAGAGGAGGACAACTGGAAATGCACCAATGCACATTTTGAACACGTTTTGAATTTGAATGAGAGAGCATTAATGCAATAGCTAGGAGAGCATATTTACATTTATGTTTTGGAGATTGTAAACAGATCTTGAGCATTGCTCTCATCTATCGGATATGTAGGCATTTATTTGTATTGAATGTTAAGTAGGTAGCTTTCAATTTTGATATGATAGTTAGAGATGTAGGAGGGAAAACGAAAGAATAAATATCCTCGCTTGTATTGTAGGAGAGGGTATTCTCATTAAAAGTTGTAGCGTTGTAGAGAAAGAAATAAAACATAGAAGAACCCATGTACAGGAATACTTGAGTTAGTATATGAAAGCTTTGACTCAATTTCATGGTGTTATTATGCTTGTTGTTTACATCTTTTGAATGGTATGTTTACAGGTGTTTTATTTCTCTGTCTTACATTTATTTCAATATTATATGTATGCTTCTGATTTCATGTTGAGAGTATGATGTCTGAGAGAGGGGAGGTACGAGTTTCAATTATTTCTCTTCCTGAGAATTCTTGCAAGGAGTGTAGTGAACGTCTACAAGGTGTGCATTGATTAGAGTCTAAGTTTTACCTCAGAAATCTCAGAAGAGATATCAATTATTCTCGTATCAGCAAAAGTGCAAGGCTAACATGGAGCCGTGCAAGGCATGCGCAAGCTAGTTGAGGTGTCAGACCTTATAAACCAAGGGGAAAGTTGAAGGACTATTGTTGCACAAGAGTGCACAGAGTCAAGAGAGAAAGAGAGATGAATAACCAGAGGTTATTTGTGAATGCCGCAAGGAGTGCGTAAAAGATACCCATTTGGAATCCTTGATTTGTAAGTGAAATATAAGGAGGGGAAGAACCTTGGAAAGTTCAAGGAAAGTCGTGTGTGGAAAACACCCAATAGATAGAAAATCTCAGAAGGGTTGATGCCAGAGTATTTGGACAGAGGAGTCTTTCAGAATTCTGAATGGAAGGTGGAATCGCTTCGAGGAGAAGTGTCGATTTTCCATGGACCGATGATCTCGTAGACCGGAAAGAAGGTTAAGGTTGAAGATGTTTTAGTTCTCAGAAGCCCAGGAGGAATAGAGACCATTGAATTCAGATCGATGATGGTCATTGATCTCACACACAAATTTCGTTGTTTCAAAATTTGAGAAGTCGAGAAGATGTGACTTGGAGTCGAGAGTCGTGAACTCTCGATTCATGAAGTCTGTATAGAACTAGAATTGTTAGATCACATGGAGGTCAAATTTGTTGATATATGGAAAGAGGTTATCACGGGTTCAAGAATCGATGAAGGGAATTGTTGCATTACAGTTCGCCGATACGCAAAATCTCGAGTGTCGAATCATTTTGGGTCCCAGTTCATAGTTGGAGGTCATATTACAGAAGAGTCAAAGGGAGGAGTCAAGTTTCGTTAGCCTTTTAGGTTTTAGGGATTGAAGAGACAAGAGGACTCACATCTGGGATCACGAAGTCATGAAACCTGAATTACCCTTTCGGTGAAGGCTGTGGTCACATCATTGATCACGAGTGAGTGAGTTCATGCTTGGTGCTTGGTTATAGAAGTGTAACTCATAAGGACCTTTGGATACACACTCATGTGTGTATGTGTGGGGTTTCCAATAGGGAAATCAAAGAGTCAATTCGACTCAAGGGGAAGGTAAGGAACGATCCTGAGACTGGGAGGTCACACAGAACCTGTTGAGGCAGGGGGTGTTGTGTCAAGAAGTGGTATCAGAGCCTAATCTACAATTTCTTATTTTTCTGTGGGGAACAGATTGAAGCAATGCCACCAAGAAGGAGAGAAAGGCCAATGCCCGATCCAACTGTGGAAAGGGAGATGAGAGAACTTTGTGCTCAGTTAGATGCTATAGAGACAACACAGAGACGGGCAATCGATGTTGGAGATTCCAGTGAAGTAGAAAGAGAAAACAAGGTTGGAGCTGAAGAAAAAGTTGTAGCCGAAGATGGTGCAGAAGAATGTCTATTCAGAGTTGTCGCAAGAATCGTAGCTAGAGAAAAGATGGAAATTCTTATGTATGAAGGCAACTTAGACGTTGAAGATCTTCTATATTGGTTTAAATCTCTCGACTATGAGTATGTCGAGGAAGATAAGAGGGTCAAACATGTTGTCACTGGACTTAAAGGGCATGCATCACTGTGGTGGGATGAACTGTAGGAAAACAGGCGTTGCAAAGGAAAGCAAAGAATCAAAAGTTGGGATAGGATGGCTGCAAAAATGAAATCCAAGTTTATACCCAGAGATTATTAAATTAATCTCTTTTGGAGGATGCAAAATTTGAGACAGAAGATGATGATAGTGAAGGAATACACTGAAGAGTTATACAGGATAAACATTACAGTAGGTCATCGAGAAAGTGATGATGATAAGGTTGTCAGATATATGAATGGTCTTAGATATGACATTCAAAATGAGATGAGTATGATGAAAATAAGGAATGTTGAGGATGCTTATCAAATGGCCCTGAAGGCTGAAGAAAAATTGTCTCGAAAGCAACGTCAAAGAGGCCAAGGTCGAAGTCAAAGAAGAGGCAAATAAATTGCCCAGGAAAAAACTCAGAAGCTGAAGGAAGAAGAAAAGAAACCTCATACTCACCCTGAAAAAGGAGGAAGTTCATAGGGGAGATAGTATGCCGACAGAAACACTTTTTCGTGAGCTAGAAGAAGAGGAAGAGGCAGAGGAGGTAAGATAAAAAAAATTGTCTGTGGAAAGATCATACATAAATATTTTGAATGTCCCGATAAAAAGAGAGATGGAGGAGGAGAATTTGACATTTCTATAGAACAAGGGAGAAATGTTCAGGCAGAAGATGCAGAAGGTGGAAGATCGCTCATGATGAGGAAAATTCTTTTGAAACCAGAGAAAGAGATAGAGAATCCAATCCAAAGAAACAGTTTATTTAGGACTTCTTACAAGACCAAGGATAGGGTATGCAAGGTAATAGTGGACAGTGGAAGCACAAATAATAGAGTATGCACAAAAATTGTGGAGAAGCTGGTTTTGGAGACAGTTTCACATACAAGCCTATACCAAGTCTCATGGTTACAAAAGTGACATCAGGTAACTGTCACTAAACAATGTTTAGTTGAATTTAAAATAGGGAGATATAAGGATGTAATTTTATTTGATTTTATTCCCATGGATGTTTGTTAGATTTTGTTGGGGAGACAGTGACAATATGACAGAAATGTTGTTCATGATGGGAGAAAGAACACATACACCTTGGAGAAGAATGGTAGAATGCATATGTTGTTCCCAATTAAAGGCGAGAAGGTGAAAACAGAGGTGAACAATACCATACTTCTTATGAGTGGTAAGGAGCTTCTTGATGAAGTCAACAAACAAGAAGAAATGCAGTTTGTTGTGGTAAGAAAACCTAGAGTCATCTTGACCAGTACCAAGATAGATGACCTACTTGGAGAAATTCAAGAACTGCTGGAAGAATTTGTTGACATAGTAGTGGACAAATTACCTTGTTCGTTATGACTGATTAGGAGCATAAGTCATCATATTAATGTTATACCTAGAGAAAGATTACCAAATAAAGCAATGTATAGATTGACGCCATAGGAAAATGAAGAGGTTAAGAGGCAAGTCCAGGATTTGATGGACAAAGGGTTGGTCAGGGATATTTTGAGTCCATCCGTTGTTTCAACAATGTTAAGTCCAAAGAAAGATGGTGGATGGAGAATGTGTACAGATTCAAGGGATATAAAAAAAATTGCCATCAGGTATTGATTTCCTTTACCTAGGATGGATAACTTGATGGATTGCTTGAGTGGAGCACAATTTTTTTCAAACATTGATTTGAAAAGAGGATATCACCAGATTAGAATGAGGGAAGGTGATGAATGGAAGGCATCATTCAAGATGAATTAAGGGCTATATAAATGGCTTGTCATGCCATTTGGCTTAACGAATGCACCCAATACTTTTATGAGGCTAATGAACGAAGTCTTAAAAGATTTCATTGGTAAGTTTGTAATCGTGTATCTTGACGATATACTGATCTTCAGTAAGACTGAAGGAGAACATCTAAAGAATTTAGAGGCAATGATGAGGAGGTTACATTAAGAGAAATTGTTTATAAACCTGAAGAGGTTGTCTATCATGAACACAAAACTCATTTATTTAGGTTTTGTAATCTCTTCGAACGAATTAAAGATGGATCCGGAGAAAGTAAAAGCAATCAAGGACTGGCCATCACCAAAGAGTGTCTTCGAAGTTCGAAGCTTCCATGGATTGGCTAGTTTTTACAGGAAATTCATCAGAAATTTTTGTGGGATATGTGCAAAAATGATTGACATAGTCAAGAAAAGACACAAATCTTCTCATTGGACAGAGGGAGCAGAGAAAAGTTTCAAGTTGCTGAAAATTAAGATAATTGGGTAACCATTTTTGGTTCTACCAGATTTGAGAAAAACATTTCAAGTGAGATGTGATGCAAGTGGGTTTGTGATTGGAACGGTCTTAAGATAAGACAACATTCTGATTTCTTACTTGAGTCAGAAACTCAATGAGGCTAAGCTAAACTATTCAACGTATGACAAAGAGTTTTATGCAATCATATAGATGTTGAAAAAATGGAGACATTACTTGTTTCCGAAAGTGTTTGTCTTGTATAGTGACAACCATGCTTTACAATTCATAACTCGACAGGAGAAAATGAACCAGAAGCATGTGAAATGGGTTGAATACATGCATAATTTTACTTTTGTTATAAATCATATTTCTGGAACTGCTAACAAAGTTGTTGATGTTTTGAGGAGGAAATGTTTAATTCTACAGGATTTTAGAGTAAATACCTTAGGTTTTGATAACCTCAAGTAAATGTACAAAGACGATGAAGAATTTAAAGAGGCTTATGAAGCATGTGAGAATACAGTTCTCAGAGATAGAATCCAATGGACTGAATATATGATTCATGATGGACTATTGTTCAGGGGTAATCAGTTGTGTATTCTGAAGAGTTCCATGAGAGAGAATATTTTGAAGCAAAAGCATAGTGGGGGATTGGCTGGACATTTCGGTCATGATAAAATGTTTGCGCAACTAAATGGCTTATACTATTGGATAGGGATGAGAACAGATGTTAAGAAGTTTGTGAACCAGTGCATAATTTTCTAGCATGCGAAGGGAAAAAGGAAAAATACAACATTGTATCATTCATTGCCAATACCAGAGAGGCCATGGGACGCGATAAGCATGGATTTTTTTTTAGGACTATCGAGGACGCAAAGAGGTTGCGACTCAATATTTGTTGTAGTCGATAGGTTTTCTAAAATGACACATTTCATTCCATGTCAGAAAACCAGTGATGCAACACATGTTGCAAATCTGTTTTTCAAAGAAGTTGTTAGACTTCATGGCTTACCCAAGAGTATTGTATCGGACAGGGATACAAAATTTGTTGGTAATTTTTGGAGGACCCTATGGAAGAATCTAGGGACTAATTTATCTTTTAGCTCAACATATCATCCTCAAACGGATGGATAGACTGAGGTAGTGAATCAAACTTTGGAGGATTTGTTAAGGAGTTTAGTAGATGGACATCACAGTCTGTGGGATCAGATTCTTCCGCAAGAAGAATTTGCATACAAAAAATCACCAAAAAGAAGTATAGGACAAAGCCCATTCCAGATAATGTATGGAATGCAATCGAGAGGGGTATTTGAGTTGAGATACTTATATAAGAGTGAGTTCATAAGTGCTAGTGCAGAGGATTTTGCAGCAGAGATGCAGGAGCTCCATAGTAAAATCAGGGAACGATTGCAGGATTCCAACCAGGAATACAAGCACAGAGAAGATCAACATAGGAGAGAACTTCAGTTTGAAGTGGGTGATTTAGTTCTAGTGCATCTCAGGAAAGAAAGGTTTTGAAGGGGAACATACAATAAGTTGAAAATGAGGAAAATTGGACCATGTAAGATCATAATAAATTTTGAAGTAAACACTTAAATGAGATTGAATTACCGGATGGGGTAGGGATATCGCCCATATTCAACATAGAAGATTTGTATCCTTACAGAACTGATGAAACAGAGATATCAAAGGATCATAAAGAATTCCAATGGGTTAAAAATATGCCTGTAGTGAAAAAGCTGCAGATGGAAAAGATAAATGACCAAAGAGTTGGGAAGAAGACCCAGAGAAAGACCTATTTTGAATATTTGGTGAAATGGAAGGGACACCCGATTGAGGATGCTAGTTGGGAAAGAGAAGAAGATATTCAAGGACATGGATAGACGCTACACGAGCTCATGAACAAGAGTTCATTAATTTTTAGCCAAAGGAGTATGATGCAGGAGCATCACAAGTAGCCAACAAACCAAGCGCAAAAGAGGAGGACAGCTGAAAATGCACCAATGCACATTTTGAACGTGTTTTGAATTTGAATAAAAGACCATTAATGTAATAGTTAGGAGAGCGTATTTACATTTATGTTTTGGATATTGTAAACAGATCTTGAGCTTTGCTCCCATCTATCGGATATGGAGGCATTTATTTGTATTGAATGTTAAGTAGGTAGATTTTAATTTTGATATGATAGTTAGAGCTATAGGAGGGAGAATCGAAGAATAGACATCCTCGCTTGTATTGTAGAAGAGGGTATTCTCATTGTAAGTTGTAGAGCTGTAGACAGAGTAAGAACACAAAGAAAAACCCATGTACAGGAATACTTGAGTTAGTATATGAAATCTTTGACTCAATTTCATGGTGTTATTATGCTTATGGTTTACATATTTTGAATGGTATGTTTATAGTTGTTTTGTTTCTCTGTCTTGCATTTTATTCAATGCTATATGTATTGTGATATCCCCCCAAAATAAATATTTTTATGTGCTGGAAATTTATTTCCGTTTTTGCCAAATTCGAATCTGGAAATTTTTTTCCATTTATGGCAATTCCGAATTCCGAATTTAATAATTGTATTTAATAATTGTATTTAATTATTGTGACTGTTGGGCAGAGATATGTTTGGACCCAACTAACTATTTGACTATGAAACTTGTATCACACCTGAATAATTATATTAACTACAGGAGGACAAATCGAACAACCATGTTAAAATCAACTGACCATGACTCCATGAGTGGGGAACAAGTTGGAACTACCTATGGGCTGATGATTACAAGTGGAAAATCAGATATTTGGCCACTGGCAGTCCCTGAAAATCAAGGATTAAGAAAAGCTATGAAAATCCCCAAAGGAGGGAAAAGACCTGGGCAAAAATGGATAAATAGCATATGTGAGGAGGCAGGACGCTACCAGGTATACTGGGAAAGGATTTATGAACTCTTACTATTACGAGCACTGGGGATTGAGTGTGAGGTAAGAAGAGTTTTGTTGAAACCAAATGGTCTTGCTGTTATGAGCATTGTTGAGTAAGTGTGAGGTAAGAGGATAACTGTTGGAATTTGAAGGACATTGTCGAGGAGGAGTTTTCCAAATTTTCCCTCATGGATTCATGGTCAGGCTAGGGGGTGAATCGGGCAAGTAGATCTGGCTGCCTTTTTCTATGGTTGGGAGGAACGTGGTTGTTCCCCTTGTCTTCCCTCAAATTGGTTCAGATATGTTAAATCTTCTACTTCTTTGTTATGAATGATTTTTCTTTTGCTGCAATGTTTTTGATTGGAATTGGATTGATTTCCATTCTCTGTCTAAATGAATTCATATCTGATGCAATGTATGTGTTAAGTCGAAGCCAAAACCTAAACATTGAATGATAAGTTATGGTAAATCTGATCTTGAGTGATCCCTTTCCTAATGACGATAGAAATTGGCCTTTCTATTCGTTATGATAGTTGAAAGGATTATGCATGGTTGAACTCTGGAAGAAATCCCCTCGAAATTAAATTCATTGTTACTTTTCTTTCTGTATGTGTTTTCTGAGAAAAAAATCAATGCTGAAGATTGGTATATATTGGGAGTGGAGGTTATGTTGTAAGTTCCGTAATCCAACTGTATGAATATTTCCGGGAACAAAATTTGTAAACTCTATTTGTAACAACCCTAGTAGAATATATGTTTAGGGAATTATTAAGTAAAAATTAATTAGGGGATTAATTTTCTTAACATGGTATTAATTAAACAAGATTGGTATAATGATACTAATTAAATATTTATTAATTAGTTAATTTTTATAATTTTAATCAATTAATTAATTAAATTAATTACCTATCACATTGAATGAACAGGGTAATAAATTTAAAAGAGTTAATAAATTATATTGTTAAAAAAAAAGGGTTACGTATACGGAAGGGATAAGGAGCATTAATAAACGGATAGGAAACATTAATAAATTGGATAAGGGGCACTAAATATGGGGATAAGGGAATGAATGTGGGGATAAGGAAATAAATGAGGAGAAAGGGCAGTGAAGGAGGATATGAGGGGGAGCAGGTTACGAAGCAAAGGATCATTTTTTTTACGAGGAAGATGTTTGGAGGGTTCTCTGGGATTGTGCAGGGGAGTTTTGAGTTCTATAGTCAGGAAGGGTTAGTACAAGGGCACCGATTTGCTGGGGGTTTTGGGCACGGGGGCTAGGATATCCATATGGTATCCTGGAGCTAGGTAGTTGTACTAGTTGGCAGGGTGGAAACTCGATTTTGGGAAGAGTTGGTCCGTGGATTAAAGATGGGCAAGGGAGCAGCAGGAAGGTCAACAAGACAAACATAAAACAGAGGGTTAGCATCAGACCCAGGTATGTTAATTTATGTATTTGTTTTATGAAATTTAAGGAATATGATGTGTTATGAGGCTGTCCGTAAGCTAATATGTTTAGCTCAATAAATTCATATGTTCTGGTGATTAATCTATTTGTGCAATTAAATGATTTATATCAAATTTTTATTTCAAGTCCCTACAAATGTTATCAGAGCTTTTGTTTGAAATCTAGGCCTGAGGACCAAAGCTCCAAGATCTAGCTCCAGTCCCACCTAACCTGCAAAC
>SNQJ01S0017884.1:59507-75803 GCA_010110895.2 Picea sitchensis | reverse complement strand
TCCAAGAATGTCAACTGGGAATTTGACCCAGTAATGTTCTGGTACCAAGCCTTGTGGAAGCACAAGGCTTCCCACTCTTTTTATGAGTTTTTTAATGGCTTCGTGTCCGATTTCAAATTTTTTTTGTTAGGAGAAAATTCTCCCCGCATATCTGAGCAGGCAACCAATTTTTTGGAGAGGAAGGGGACACTTGAACATTTGGATAATTACATTGTGATAAGAATTTTTGGCTCCATGGAAAAGCCTGCTCTCTTTCCATGTCACATTACAGACAAAATGTTTGTTGCAAAAGTAGCACGGAAATACAACTACTAGTTGCATCTATTGCAAAAGAAGAGAAAAAAATAGTTCATTCCTTTGCCTTGGAAAGTCGGGGACTTCGTGTTGAAAAAGTCAACAAAATTGACGAATTCGCAGCGCATTCTAGCAACTTCAACATGATATATGATGAAAGCCTAAGAGGGTTCAACCCCAATAATATTTTTCGATAACATTTACAAAAACTTGGCCTCAGTGATTGCTTTTTCAAAAGACACATGTTTGAAAACAGAGACACTAGGGCCAACGCTCCTGCTTCTGATGCCAATGACCTAGACACACTGCCAAGCAACACTAAATTGTACAAGCAATAGGTGAAAGGACCTGGTGACAAGAGTGTTCAATCGATGAATAACACTCCAAAAAGTACGACATCTTGGTTGGGTACATGCTTTTGTTGCCTAATAGGATTTGTTTCCCCCATAACTGACGTCATATAAAACAACTCCCTCGACTTTGAATTGGGCCTGAAACACATTTATAATTTGTCTCGGATGTCAATGGTCGGGAACATTACAAGGAAGGCACCTTAAACCCCAATTTTTTGTACTATCATTACAAATTTGACATGGATTGTCTCTTCGATGCATTTAAAATGAATCCTTTGTGTTCCAAAGCATTGTTTTTGATAGCCAGTCCAAAAAATTAATCATTGATAAAAAATATGTAAAAAATAAGAAAGGAAAATCTCGTTCAGAGTTTTCCCTTGCCAACATGTGGTTGTCCCAAATTTTTCAAATTCCCATAGCGAGCGGATATGCACTTCATGATTCCATTGGAGGCATTGAGGCCGAGAATGCTAGACAACATCGACAACTAGGCAAGACCTAATCGTCAACTCCTTTCCCTAACTAGGCAAGACTTCAATAAACAGGTTGATATGTTTAAGGTATTGTCTTTGGAAAATTTTTACAGCATCCTTGAATATGATCAAGATCACATCGACAACTGGCTAGTCCACTATTCAATACAAATTGAGGAAAGTCATCAAGCTTTGCGTAATGTTTCTATCGACTTCCAAGAATTAGAAAATGAACTTTTCAACATAAAAATCTGGAATGAGATCAACGTTGCCCCAATGAGAAGCTACATTGAAGAATGGCTCAAAAGATAATTGAAGCAAGCTGCAGACAAAAGGTAATAGGCAGTTGCCATGATTCCAAGAGCCGTCGGCGACATCAATGAAATGACAGCCGTGAAAAAATAGAAAAAGGGTTCATATGTACCATCACTGTAAGTCTACTGATCGCATCATGCTTTGTTTATCAACCCAGTTATTCCACTTTTTTAAATATAAATGTTTAGCCAAACACTGATACCTTTCAATTTAATTTTTTTGCAGGTATTGCACTCTACCATCCCCCACTTATTCTTTCTACTGTCCTGTTTCTTGTACATATTTCTCTTATGGTCCGTGGGAGCCTGAATCTTAGTCTATATGACAAACACATTGAAATTTCCAGTAATATGCAACAAACTTTTATTATTTGATATATTTCAAATAAAACAGTTTTTTTTATCTCCTTTTAAATTTATGTCCTAATACATTTTTATCTTTCACCAGTCTATATGACAAATGGATTTAAATTCCTTTTAAATTTATGTCCTCATACATTTTTATCTTTCCCCAGTCTATATGACAAATGCATTTAAATTTCCAGGAACTTGTAACTTATTTAATATATTTCAAACTAAACGACTTTTTATCTCCTTTTAAACTAATTTCTAGTAATATGTAACAAACTTTTATTTTTTGATGTATTCATTTCTACATATGTAACAAACTTTTAACTTTCACCATCTATATGACAAATGCATTTAAATTCCTTTTAAATTTATGTCCTCATACATTTTTATCTTTCACCAGTCTATATAACAAATGAATTTAAATTCCTTTTAAATTTATGTCCTCATACATTTTTATCTTTCACCAGACTATATGACAAATGCATTTAAATTTCCACGAACTTGTAACTTATTTAATATATTTCAAACTAAACTACTTTTTTATCTCCTTTCATATTTGTGTTGTCGTAAAAAAAATAATTCCACTATGCACAAATTGTATTTTGTTATATACTTTCAAAAAATAAATGGGGCTCTATAGGTCATGTGTCATTTACTACATGGATACCAACTGTGCTTCATGTTGCTTGCCACATCTTCACTGTAGTTTCCATCTGCCTCTCATACTTTTCCTTATCCAATTCAACCCAACATGGACTACGCTGCCAAACAACCTTGTTACTTAAGGAGTTTGTCTTATACATTGAACTTAAAAACCCTTCAGTATGTAAATGGTGAAGGTAAGTTGAACCAAAGAGATTTGAGGTAGGTATAATTTTTGCAACGTTAAACAATATTTTTTAAACATAGATTTGAAAAATATAATAAAGTAGCCTATACATAATTAAGGAGAAGAGAATTGTTGTTGAATTTAATATATATGCTGAGAATTATTTGTTTGGGTAGTATGAAGTCTTTGTATACAAATGATTCAAATTTCAAATTTTGTAGATGCATGTAGATCTTGTAGTGTCACATGGAATATGAACAAGACATCATTCTAGGATTTGAGAAGGATTCTTATTCCAGAATCAAAATCTATGTATACCTAGGAGTTCATTGAGAGAAAAACTTGTCAAATAATTGTAAATTGGAGATTTGGGTTGTCAGTTTGGAGTGGAGAAGACCAAACAAGTGGTGCATGAAATGCATTTTTTTTCGAAAATTGGTAAGGAAGTTAATAATTTTGTTCAATGTTGTAGGATTTGTTAAAGAGTAAAAGGAGAACCTAAAACATAGGTTTTATACACCATTTGTTGTACCCGAGAAGTATTAGGAAGATGTGACTATGGATTTTGTTTTCAGGTTGCTAAAGACTCAAAGATGATAACAATTCCATCTTTGATATTGTTTATAAATTTACGAAATGTCACATATTATTCCTTACAATAAAATGTAAGTGATTCTAACAATGTTGTAGTGTTATTTTTCAAAGAGATAATTAGGTTGCATGGATTACACATAAGTGTCACCCTATATAGGGATACCCAATTTTTAAGGCATGTTCGGATGACTTTGGGGAAGAAGTTATGTTCAAGTTGAGTCCAATTCTACATGCCATCCCAAAATTGATGGGAAAGTAGAGGTTTTAAACATAAATCTTGGTAATTTATTGAGGTGTTTAATATGAAGTAAGCCAAGGAAGCACAATTTTATTTTATCACAAGGCAAGTGTTTTTATAAAAAAAATCATTAATTGATCTATATTAAGAACACCATTTCATATTTTATATGGAAAGTCTACTAAAGGATCCACTAATTTGATTTATTATCCTAAAATAGATCATTCAAATAGTGTTGATGTCGAGAATTTTACTAAAGGAGTCACTAATTTGATTTATTAACCTAAAATAGATCTTTCATATAACATTGATGATGAGAAATTTGTAGAGTACATGAAGGATGTTTATGCACAAGTAAATTTGATTTATTAACCCAAAACAGAGCATTCATATAGAATTGATGCTGATAATTTTGTAGATTACATGAAGGATGTTTATGCACAAGTTCAATGGTAGTTGCACTAGATAAATAATAGGTATAACACTGTATAATAGGTATAACACTGTGTGATTTCCATAAGATCCCCTGGTATAAGACTGTTGATTTCTTCTCAAAGCAGTCGCTAGTGGCCGAAGTGAAAGCCTATGAATCAAATGCAGGTTTTGACTATGAGTCAGAACCAGAAAGGGGAAAGAGAATCATTGACGTGGAACCTGATGCCACCATTACTACCACCAAACTCCATCCTGGTGAACCAGATGAGCCAGAAGAAGGCGAGCACCTTTTCCATTCGTAGATGTGGGTAAAAGGCACCCCGTTGCACTTCATCGTTGATAGCGGTAGTTAGAAGAACCTCATCTCAGCAGATATCATCAAGCGACTAGCCCTACCGACAACGCCGAACTCACAAACCTACACCACTGGATGAATCCACCAAGGAATCGATCTTTGTGTCAGCCAACATTGTCGTCTAACATATGCCATCAACCCCTTCAAAGACGAGGTATTGTGTGATTTTTCTCCTCTCGAAGTTTGTAATGTTCTTTTGGGACAACCTTATTTATGGAAATGTCATGCTATATATGAGTCTAGGCCTCATAGTGTTATTATTAATTTGAACAGGAAATTGTATAGGATACCCAAGGAAATCCCTCCTAGCAATATTTCCTTGATCTCTACCAAGCAATGCAGGAAAGTCATCTCTTAGACTGGGAAATTTGTCTTCTTCGTGATTTGCTCTCAGAGTAAGAGAAATATCTTATCCACATCTAGGTCCTCCACGACCGATCTCTCCACACAACATAAGCAAGTTGATAAGGTCGTGGAAGAATACTCAGATATCTTCTCTTCTCCTACTGGGGTACCTCTGCACTGCCAGGTCAAGAATCCCATCGATTTGACCCCAAGTGCACCGCTACCCAATGGGTTGGGTCTACCACCGCTCTCTATTAGAAAACGAGGAGATCAAGATCCGAGAACTTCTCCACAAGGGGCACATAAATCCCAGCTCATTGCCTTATGGGATCCCAATCATAGTGGTGCAGAAGAAAGATTGGACCTGGTGACTTTGCATTGATTACCGGGCCCTAAATAAAATCACAGTTCAGAACCGGTACTCGATTCCTCAAATCGATGACCTCCTTGATAAGCTCACCGGGGAAAAATACTTTAATAGGATTGATATGAAGTCTGGCTACCACCATGTCCCAATAGAACAAACAGATGTATGGAAGACCACCTTCAAGTCAAAAGAAGTTCTTTTTGAATGGTTGGTCATGCCCTTTGGTTTGACAAATGCTCCAACAACTTTTAGGAGGATGATGGATGATATCCTGGGACCTTTCACCAATAATTTTGTAGTGGTGTATCTGGATGACATTCTCATCTACAATAAGACTTGGGCAGAACACTTGCAACATATTTAGGAGGTTTTGCACACCCTGCGACAACAAAAACTATATGCAAAATTGGAAAAATTCTCCTTCGGCATGGACAAGGTCCATTACTTAGGATACATCATTGATCAACATGGTGTGCATGTGGATCTAGCCAATATCGAGGTTATTCATGACTGGCCAGCCCCAACCACACTCACTGAGCTTCAGAGCTTCATGGGCCTCGCCAATTTCTATCGTAGTTTTGTGTTGGGATTCTCTCATATCGGATGGGCCCTCATCCAAGTAACCAGGGGTGGCGGTAAGGAAAAATTTATGTGGGGCCTGCCCCAACAACAAGATTTCAATGATTGAAGCAACGCCTGTGCTCATCCTAATTACTTTCATTACCGAACTTGCAACATCCCTTTGAGATCGAGACATATGCTTCAGACTATGTTGTGGGTGTCATTCTCACTCAACACGGCCACCCCGTGGAATATCATAGTGAGACACTATCAGATGTTGTCTGTAAGTACCCTACTTGCGACAAAGAAATGTAATCCATTGTGAAAGCCTGTCGCCAGTGGAGAAATTACATTTTGGAGAAGGAGACAATCATCCACACTAGTCACAAGCCACTACAGTTCATGCAGACCCAAGGAAAATTGCAGAATGACCACCATCATAAGTGGTTCATATACTTACAACAGTTCCACCTGAACATTAAGTATAAAACAAGAAGTACAAACTGATTTGTCGATTGCCTCAGCCGACCTCTAGTCATGACACTCACCACAATGCTAGACTCTTGTGTCCATGAGACCTTAGGATGCCCCCCCCTCTATGAGATAGACCCTGACTTCTCCACCACCTACCAAATGTTGGGAGCAAACTCAGTGGTTGCTAATTTCCATCCTTAGGATGGGATGTTGTGTCATTTGGTCCATCTATGCATTCCATCAAGAGAGAGTGCGAAGCTAATTTGGGAAAGTCACTACAGTTGGGTGACATGACATTTTGGCATTGAAAAGACAGTGGCAGTGCTGCAGAAACATTTCTACTAGCCGAAACTTTGACAGGATTTCAACAAGTATACCAGGTCCTGCAACACTTGCAATATTGCCAAAACGACCACTAAGAAATAAGGCATGTACACCCCTCTTCCTACTCCTGAGAAGTCATGGGAATCCATCTCAATGGACTACATATTAGGCCTCCCATCGACCAAGAGGGGAAATGACTGTGTTTTTGTGGTTGTTGATCGCTTTTCCAAGATGACGATTCTGACTGCTTGCAAGAAGAACATCACTGCAGAGGCCACTGCCAAGCTCTTCTTTGAACACGTCTGGGTACACTTTGGGATCCCATAAACCATTGTCTCAAATCGGGATATTCAGTTCCTCAAGACATTCTAGTCGAGCCTCTGGTCACTGTTGGATACCAAGCTCACCAAATCCACTGCCTTCCACCCCCATACAAATGGCCAAACTGAGGTCGTCAATTGGATGATCGTACTTATCCTACGCATGCACAGTTCCAAGCACCCACGCACATGGGATGAGAGTCTTCCCTATGTCCAACATAGCTACAATCGATCCCTGCATAGCTCAACTGGCCACAACCACTTTTAGTTGTGGTTGGTATTCCAACCATTGGGCCCCATGAATGTTGCACTACCCCTGGCGACCACCTCGTCCAACTCGTCCCCTACGCCACCATAAGCTGACAAATCCACCCAATTCATTGAGAGGATCCAACACATATGCCGACAGGTTCGGGATATTTTACAGAAGTCCAATGCCAATTACAAGTAGTGCCATGATCAACACTGGGTGCCACATAAGTTTCAGGTGGGCGACAAAGTTTGGTTGCACTTGCATAAAGAACACCTTACAGGGCCCCATCAGAAGCTTCTCCCACTCTGGTATGGGACATACACCATCACCAAGGTTGTGGGTGACAATGATTTTGTGCTCAACATTACCCCTTTCCTTGGCATGCACCAAGTCTTCAACGTGGCTCTCCTTTGGCCATATTTCCCACCATTATTGGACACATCAGAGATAGCAGAGCAATTGACACCAACAATGCTCAACCCTGACTACATGCAACCGACATCGAGTGATCAGATTGTGGACGCACAGATCAAGGGCACCTGACAACAAAGGATCCAACTATATCGAGTTGTCAAAGTAGGGCAGCTCCTTCACCAAGGCAAGTGGCTCACCCGAGGCCAAATTCAGTAGAAATTTCCTCATCTGATGGGGGACCTCAATGCAATGGAGAACATTTATTCCTAAGGAGGGGGGATTGATCCAGATGGATTTTTGTGGCCTCCCACCTATTCCAATTGGTTCATTTTGGTAGTTTTCTAGTTTGACTGTTTTTGTTTTCCTAGTTTTCGGGTCCTTGACTTGCGAGGCCATTTTCAGGCCCTAAACAACGTTTTTAGGGCTCACCACAATAAAAAATGACTTTAGATAGAGGTAAACAAAATGTGTAGTCCTCGGATAGACCTTTCCAATGGGATATTGTGCACCTAAAACATAGGTCATATGAAAAATTTACGACCCTGGGAAGTTGATGTACTAACTTACCCAAATAGGGCCCACATGACTTTTGGCACTTCATCTCCTAGGGTTAGGTTTTTGGATGTCTAGGGTTTTTGACATTCCTGTTTGTTGTAAAAAGGCCTTCAAAGCCTCATTGCAATCATCTTCTTGTGAATGAGTGCAACCGTCACATCTCTTCTTAGAGATAAGCCACCATCATTCCAACAAGCTTGTTTTCCGCTGCATTTTACAGTTTTAGCTTATTTCCTTATTGGATAGAAAACCAATTTTACTGTATCTCTGTTATTCTGTGTTAAGCATCTTTTAATAATCTGTATTCATTTCGTTCTTCTCATAAAATCTGGATCAGTCTCTAGATTCTTTTCCTCTTTCTTGGGTCTTCATGACAAGACTCTATTGATGGTGTTTCATTACACTTTGTTGGAAATAGTTGTGACACCCTCTATGTTAGCATGGCCATACTTTGCTCAAGTTGGTACAATTTAACCTTGGTATTTTCTTCCTCATATTGTCCATGATGTTCTCCTGTCTTCCTTAGTGCTCTACTTTGATCTATCCCTTGCAAAAAATATTGTCCACTTCTTTGGTAGTCATACATGTACTTACCATATAGATCTCAGTAGGTGTAGTCAAACTTAGGCTATGATACTATCTAATCCGTAACTAGTAGGATTATAACTTGTCCAGTTCACCAACATGTATCCCTATATATTTTATTGCATTGCTAAGTAATATTGAAAGGAATATTGAGTGGCGATATTGAACTAGCCTATGTCAACACTTCAAGGAACTAATCCAACCACTTGTGAGCATAAAGAAACTCTTCAATTCACACACAACAAAAAAAATGAACACCCCTCTCCCAACCAACATATGAATATCAATAACCAAACATGGTAAAATATACAAAGTGTGTAGGTCTCAAATTAGAACATAGATGTGAAGCTTTGGTATTCTATTTTGCATGCAAATTAGAAAGCAAGTATCTATGAAAACACTCTTATTTATAATCAACACAAGCATGATACTCAAGAGTTTTGTGTGAACAAGGAAACCATAACTCAGACAAGTAAAATACATGTTGTCTTTCATGTAAGCTAATCTACCAACAAGTGAGTCATTGGTGGAGCTAGAAAATGAGTTGACCAATATAAACAAAATCACCCAAGTCAATGTAAATTCAGATTGTGAATAATTGGAGATGAATCTCTCAGTTAAAGCTCATGTGACTTGTAGGAGAGAGAGAGAGACCATGCGAGGTTACGTATGGCCCAGTAGCCACTTAACACATATCGTAAGACCTATAGGGAGCTAGAAAAAAATAAAACAACAGCGTGGCACATGATGAGTGAGCGACCAATGGGTGAGTAGAAAATACAACCAACAATGGAATGCCATCCTAGAGGAGAGGTATGGCCTATGGGATGGAAAAAACACTCAACCAACAAGCTAAAATGTGGTTCATAGGAGAAATTCAAACTGTGAGTGAGTGGGTACACAACCAGCTCAAACATTCGACTTAGGGAGTGAGAAGGGGTATTTATAGGAGAAAGAAATGCTCCAACAACCACAAACACCCAATTTATCAACTACCTACACTTTTGTAATAACTTTGGAATGAGAACAATTAATTTCCCATCTTGGAAATTGCTCAATAATAGAGGATAAAGATCTTTTGGGATCAGTATCCACCATTAAACCACTATGCTATGAAGAAACAAATCCCACATAATAGAAATACTAAGCACTTAGTTCATTAACTACTCAACAAAGGTTTACAATTTACAGAGAATCCCTTAGAATGCCTACAATAGCTTCAATAAACCAGAAAATAAATCAACATAACAAATACTCAATTATACACAGGTAAAACCAACATTCAATTGGTGTCATCCAGTCTCTTTATTATTTGGGAATCATTCATCTTGCTTCTCATCTAAAGAACCCCTTATCCCTATGAAAGTTACATGATAAAGGAGGTGAGCTCAAATGGGGGAGATAGATGGAAGGTCAAGCATCCCCAACCCTTCAATTTCCCCCAAGCTCATTTCTCTTCCTTTTTTTGTGTTTTTGTACACAAGGGAAGAAGTCTCATGAGAGTTTATTTTTTTTGATACATTGTTTTTCTCTTTTACAATAACATTGTACATTAACCTCACACCTTATGTTCTTGCCTTAGTTTTTAATTGAATGCAAGGGTGGAAACTAATCATGATGTCATGGTGCCCTTCATGCCAACAAGTCAGTCTCCATTTTCCATTGCCTCAAACCTTGCTAGTGTCGATAATCATCGAGGCTATGCTATAGCCAATTCTTCTTATTTGGATCCGATTTAGATCAATGGTTCATGATGCATCAAAGCTTTAACCAAAACTTAAGGCATGTCCTTCTTCCCTAGATCATTTCCAACACATACCTATTGCTAAAAACCACATAGTGGAACTGGCATCGCCAATCATAAGCCAATGATACCCTCAAGGGGTCATATGTGGTTTCTTGAGGCATCCTTCTTGGCCCTATATGTCTATAAGCTTCCTTTAGGGCATATCATTCATGTTTCCTCCAATGGCGATGTCCAAGGCCCCAATACCCATACTGAGTGCTAAAAAATGATAGTGGTACCTATATACATAATTAGAGGCAAATTTTCAATATAATATAATATTAATACTTAATTAAAATATTTAATTTTCATTGATCTTAATACCAATTATTAATAAAAAAATTAAAAATAGTTTACATCAAATTCATAGGGGTAGGGTATGCATATCTTGTAGACTTTAATATTCAAATATGAGATGAAATTTCTTATCCCACAAAGAAAGGTTCTCATACACCAATTTGTGTGTGACTTAGCAGTGACCTTAAAAATAGATTATTGTTATTATTATAATAAATTGAGATATATATTTGGGCCTAATTGTTAAGGACATGTGTATCCTCCTTGGAGGTCACATGTTCAAATCCGGGGTAGGGTATGTATACCTCCGTAGACTTTAGCAGTCAAATGTTTGAAATTTGGAAATGACGTTATCTAAATGTTCTAAGAAATGGTTTTTTTCGCCGAAATCGGAGGATATAAATTTGCACGAAATCAGTATTTTTTGTTCTTTAAAATCCATTTCTGAATGTAAAAATGGATTCAAAATGTTGAAAAACCTCTGCATCACTATAATTATACAGAAATAATCACTCAAATCTTAGGATCTAACAATTTCTGGCCAGATTTCAAACAAATATCCCTGAAAAAAACCGTAATTTTGTAAAACTTTTAAACACTGCTTTGGAGATAGTTTTCTTTCACTTTATAATGAAACATATTTTATAAGGGATAGGTGACAATAACTTTGTTTGATAGAAAGCAAAGATACAGTGTGACACACTTTATATCTTCAAATTCCCTCCGTGCATGCCGCACGCAACAGCCGTATAGCGATCTTAAACCATACCAACTTTTGTAATGCAATATTAATGACCTACATAACTATTTTTGTAGTGCAATATAAATGACAAGCATAAATTAGGTTAGATATTTTTTCACTTGAAGTATTTGGTGTGCAAGAATGGTAGGTTAGATATTACAAATCCTCTTTGCAAAGGAAGAAGTATGCCTAATTTTAGAAAAAATATTGTATGCAATTTTGCAATAATTTGGTGGCTGGGCATTGTTGATTTTATAAATCAGAATTTGGTATTTTTATAAAAAAATTGGAGTTAAATTGCTTTATCTCAACACTAATGAATCTCCTTACCAATTCAAATTCACCAACTAATTATCGTAAATTTTTTTCGCTCAATTTACATTTAACTTTAATCTACCCGATTACATAGATGTAAATGAATTGGATATGGCTTCCTTGCTCCAACAACCGAGAAGATGGGGCTGCTCTTAATAACTTAATAACTGGATTCATCCATAAATTACAAATTCACCCTTCAAGCTTCTACAACTCCTTTAATTGGCTTTAGATTTTTCAAAGGTATTGTAAATAATAATTTACTTTCCCAATCAAAGTTCTAATTTTTATTAATTGCTATCAACTTTAACTTAGTTGTCCACCCTTTTATCATAACTATGAGTTTAATTGCTATATCTAATTTCACATTAATTTCTTTCAAGTTTCCTATCAATTTTAATCTCAAATAATTTTTGATTGTGCATGGAAGATTTTATTAAATTTGAGAACTTCATAAACAAATGAAAAGAAACTAGATACTTCTCTCCTTACTCCCAAAACCCACAAATTAGCATTATTCTTAATCACTGGACAGATAATACATTCATTCTCACTAAAATCACAAATAATCTACTCATTCATTTACACTTCCTAAAATTACAAGAACCCACAAAGTAGCACTATTCTTAATCACTGGACAGAGAATACATTCACTCTTACTAAAATCACAAATAACCTACTCATTCACTTACACTTCCTAAAATTACAGGAACCCACAAACTAACAGTATTCTTAATCACTGGACAAAGAATACATTCACTCTTACTAAAATCACAAATCACCTACTCATTCATTTACACTTCCTAAAATTACAAATAAATTAAGCATTTGCCCTTCCTTTTACTTTTCATTTACACTTCATAAAATTACTAATAAATTAAGCATTTGCCCTTCCTTTTACTTATTGCAAACTTTTTAAAACTAATACACATCATAACTTAAATTAAGCATTTCCCCTTCCTTTTACTTATCGCAAACTTTTTAAAGATAATATATATCATAACTCTATGATTCATGTTTGGATCTTATCACAAATTGCATCAGTGTTAAGCGTTTTATCATAAATGCCAGTGCCATAAGACTGTCCACCATTTCAGTTTACCCATACTGCTGCTATAGTATATAGTATAGATTATGAGATATCTGTGTCTGGTTACCGAGAATTTTGATGGTTCTCTTAACAACTAAAAGTCAAATTTACTGTTTTACTATTTTCATCAGTTTAACTTCTGCAGTGTCAAATTTGAGATAAAATGTTAAATTATTTTAAATATTTTTAAAAATGAAAAAAACTAAAAAAACCATTTTACAGAATATTAAAATCCAGGTTTTGGCTTTTCATTAAAAATAAGAGAAAAGGTTTTGATGTATTTTAAATATTTTTAAAAATGAAAAAAACTAAAAAAACCATTTTACAGAATATTAAAATCCAGGTTTTGGCTTTTCATTAAAAATAAGAGAAAAGGTTTTGATGGTAGATCATGTTCTTTTAATTTTTAGTTTTGATTTTATTGAGTTATCTTGAAGGTCTTGCTTTAGACGATTAATAATCACCATACTATGTGACATTAAATGGTGCATAAAATCATAATTCCCATCTGACAAAGCAGAGCTAGCTTGAAGGCCCTCCTTTGTGTCATCAATAGTAAACCTGTTATGCAATAATAAATGGTGCATAAAATCATAATTCGGATCTGGCAAGGGTAACAACTTTGTTACACAGTATTAAATGTTATATGCCACAAAGTATTGTGCCTGACCCTAGTGGACCCAGAGAGTTCAAAGTCTTGGCAGCTTGGGATCCAGCCAACTGGACTATCCAACTAAACTATGCAACATTTAATATTGTGTAAGATGGTAGTTATTGATTTTTTAAAGAAAGACCTTCAACTAAAGATAGTTGACTCTACCAAATGAGTCATACTTAAGGTGTGGGCTAAGTTTTCTGGCAATGCAGTTTTAAATTTCCCACCGATCTAGAATTGTGATCGATTTGTATTTGGATTGGTTTAAAATGAGACAAAACTCCTGAAATGAAATTCTGAAATGCATGAAACTTTGATCCATATCAAACTCAGACTACCCTGAAAATATGACCGGATTCAGACCCATTTTTTTTACATGAAAAAAAGGAAGATTGCTCCATAATTAACTTACCCCTCACACTTAATATGTTCTCGCGTACAGGCTTGACACACAAGAAGTAGCATGTATATTCTGCGCCTTAAATAAATAGTAAGGGAAATTGGGCAATAAATGTAAGTGCCTTTCTCTGCAGATGAGCCCTACCATATAAATGCTCTTCTTTTTTAGCTTAACTCCTTACGACTTAATATCCATATGTTTTCTGTGTGCCCATAATTTCCAATGTACGGACGCGCTCTCCTAGAACCTGTATTGAACAATATTCAGCAGCACCGACACTGAACGGAGGTGTCTACTCCACCGTTGGAGCGTACCTGACCGCTTAACGTGCTGAAATCAGAGGAATGGACCGCAGATTTCCCGAGACAGCGGAATGACGCAATGGAAATGACGACCGAAGTCAGTCTGCAAGTGTACCTGATCTCTTAACGTGCAGAAATCACAGTAATCCACCACGGATTTCTCGAGTCGGTGAAAGGCGAATAACAATGTTGGTTTGGTCAAATGGGTTGGTAACTTGGGTTAACTCAGTGGGAGTAGGTCAGAGTAGGGTTGGAATTTCAATTCATTTTTACCGTCAAACATTTTTTTTTACGTTTTGGATTTATATATTACTCTTAAAAAAAACGTTCTCTGAAAGTGTGGCCTTCAACAATAAAGTTTTAATAAAAAGTTAATTCTTCAACACTGAAGATTATGTTAAAGATTTTAGTTAGTGATCTCATTTTTTTTTGCAAGGATCTACTTATTTCTAGAGATATAGGGAGTATCAGATACCTCCTCCCTACTCTAATAATTATCAGTTGCTTCCTACATTACTACACAATTTTCACACCAAAAAGTCCAACTATTAGAAGATTAATGTTTAATGTTTACAGTAATTTTTGATCTTCCTAAACTATCTAACAAAACATGATTATACATAATTTATTTCCATTTCATTTAATGGAACTAGAAAAATAGATCATATAAAAAAACAAATCAAAAAGAGCACATCAACACAACAAACAAACAAACAAGAAGTACCACTAAAGTCCACTCCTAAATTTAAAATCCTACATGTCTTCCTTTGCTTTTGTTAAGGAGCTATATTCAAAGATGAATTAAAGAGCAAGGCTTCTCATATTAAAATAGATATAACATTAAAAAAAATAAAAAAAATAGAGAGATTGCATCAAGCCTAATTTGAGAGACTTAAAATCTACAATGAAAGAATTTTTAGTTGTTTTCAAGGTGCAAGGATGAAAAGGCCTTTAAAATGGATAAAATTTTAGTCCTTTCATGCAATCATGTGGATATGAAAAGATATTATTTTGAGAATTGGTTTAATATGGAAAAATCATGTAGATAAGGAAATATATTATTTTGAGAGTTTGATGAAAATATATTGTTTTGAGTATTGGTTTAATATGGAAAGATATTATTTTGAGAGTTGGTTTAACCTGAAGAATTTATAGGTATCCTCAAAATTTAAGGAAGAAAAAACCTCCAATGTCTAAGAGTGACATAGGGTTTTTATGCTACTAAGAATTTATAAGTTACATAAAGATATTATTTCTTTGGATCTCCACCTAAAAAAGTTTCAGTTGTATTCAAGGTTAAAGAAAGGAAAGACCCCTATATGCATAAAAATACACATCAACTGTACCTCTAAATACATAAAAATAGACATCAACTTTTAAAAAAATATGAAAGGATATTATTTTTACAGTTGGTTAATAATATTTCTTCAATCTCATTTTTGATAATTTGTGGATTGAGGAAAAGGTTTATAAATAAATAATGATATTATTACTAGAGTTTCACATATTATTTATGTATGTCAATTCCAAGGAATTTCCACTTACAATCAAACAAAATAAATAAATGAAAATAAATAAATAAAATAGACAAAATAAATTAAGAGGTAATTACCAATTCTTTTCCCAATTCAATTGCAGCTATGTGATCACTCTTACTAGCAAGCAAAATGTCAATTCCATAGAATTTATGTTGACAAGCAAACAAAATGGATGAAACAAATTGAGAGGTCATGATATTTACCGTTTCCCAATTCAACTGCAACTATGTGATAGCTCAATTTTTTTACCGATTTGCTGCATAAAAAAAAAAACCAGATGGTCTTGAATCTAAACGCCCTCTCTTCGAACCACCCTGTGCTCATCCATGTTCTCGTCGCTCTCTTCTTCTTCTGCCTTTGTAAAATTTTGATCAAATCAATACACAAAAGCTACCCACCTCTCAAGTTTGACAAGAACCCAAGGGTGGTCTATATCTAAATATCTCAATTATCTTAGCGCACACCATCTATAAATTTGTGGGTAGCTTTGAGGAGTTATTCTTCATTACCTACACTAGTACCGGACTGCTTGACTGAAATTAATGACGTTTTATACCATTATAACCCATCAAAAGCACGTTATCTTGGTTTGGATGCCCGTTCTTGGAGATGGCTGGGACAAAACATTAAAAGTAAAATACGGGCCTCATGTCAAATTCCAACCCTGGGTCAGAGATGGAATTTGCATGTCAAAATACTTGTCATGTGGTACGTCAAATATGGTTAATTTTTTTTTT
>SNQJ01S0017884.1:39599-57134 GCA_010110895.2 Picea sitchensis | reverse complement strand
TCTAACATTATAAATTAGTCATTAATTTACAATCAAATTGACATTAAATACAACCAATTTAGCAAGTCTAATTACCATTTGTCCATCATTACCATCTAATTTAATCAAGGTTAAAACTAAAGGGCAAGTCTGGTCTGAGTTAGTTAAAGGCGATCTAAACAATTCAAGGTTGTCTATTCAATGAGGAGGTTGTCAAAATGCTAATAATCTGCTGTAAGAAGTAAATATAATTTCCATTGTTGCAACTACTGTGTACATTATACAAGGGATGTCAATTAAAAAAAACAAAAGGCATGTAAATGACATGTCATCGGGCCATCTAGGTAAAACAAGAACCAAAATAGAATGCGTTTCAATCAATTTATAGAAGGGCTATCAATAGGTAACAAGCATTAAACACAGACGAGAGTTAAATACCATTATCTCAGGAATACATAAATGATAACGCAGTCCTGGCAAGCCATCGATAAATGAAACATACTTCTAATATGGTAGCAAAGTAGACCCAAGGTAAGTTTGAATGAAGTGTAGACCATGGGAAAATTTCAGGTGCATAGGCAAAGAGAATTGTCATAAAGTCAAAATCTTCCGAGCAATAAACACAAGCGATGAAACACATTCAAGTGAAAACGCAAGATAATAAGTTCAGGAAAGAAACCCCTTCAGAAATCACAGGGTAATGGTGAATACCAGCGCATTCCTAAGGAGGGTAACATCAGCAGGTAAGAAGTAATGCTCACGGACTGGTCAAGGAAAAATTATTGTACAATACACACCAGAATGGAATTACATTTCTTGTCATTAATAATTAGGAAAAATTGCTATACAAACCACACCAGAAAGGAAACACATAATTTTTGTCATTGATAAATAAGCAAATCACTGTACCAAACACACGAGAAGGGAATTACATATTTTTTGTCATTAAATAATAAGAAATCGTTGTACCAATCACACCAGAGGGGAATTACATATTTTATGTCATTAAATAATAAGCAAATCACTGTACCAATCACACTAGAAGGGAATTACGTTTTTTCTGTCATTAAATAATAAGAAAATCACTGTACCAATCACACTAGAAGGGAATTACATATTTTTTGTCATTAAATAATAAGAAAATCACTGCACCAACACATTGGAAGGGAATTACGTTTTTTTTTTCTGTCATTAAATAATAATCAAATCGTTGTACCAACACACCAGAAGGGAATTACGTTTTTTTTTGTCATTAAATAATAAGCAATGCGCTGTACCAACACACCAGAAGGGAATTACATTTTTTTCTGTCATTAAATAATAAACAAATCGCTTGAGTAACAAGGGTAAATTGCAGTCACAACCAACGGCCAACAACACATTCTTAAAATGCATGGTTCCAGTCTTGATAATGGAAAATCGCCAGAGTAACCAAGGGGAAAAACGCAGACAAGAAAAAGAAACGCAAAGATCCATTGGGAAAGTCATTGAAATTATCCCAGAGATTCTATCAGCCAAAGCGTAGAGAAAATCCATGGTGAAGCCCTTAAGGAATGGAGAACAAAAACAAGCGCAGAGATAAACCAACAAGGATGCAAGGAAATCTATACATAGAGGTACTTTTTGCTAGAAGGCGCAAGACAACAATCAACAAAGGAAAAACAACAGAGGTGGATGGCTAACAGGAACATCCTCCGCTCATCATCCACGCACAGAAAAGTAGGGCATTGAGATCCATAGGTCTATTAACACTAAAGCGACGACCGTAGATCAGGCTCCTGGATGACTAGTCAGGCATTGACTGATGATCTAGGGACGAAGGCAAAAATAAACCGCAAACATCCAATCAATAAACCACAGGAAGGTCAAGACATGCAGGGATTGAAGGCCATGGGAAATCAACATCGAGCTAAATGCTATGGGGAAACTTCCAGTCATCAACTAGAATGCTAAGACAATCATTTTTCGTACCCAAATAAACATGCATAACTAAAATCATAAATCATACTAAAAATCTACCATGCAGTAATAAAGGAAGTGTACCGTTTCCCAATCGCTCGCTCTGAGTTGATGTCTCGTGCGCTTCGTGCAACTCCGGTACCTCCCAGCCAACGCTAGGGGTACTCTTCTTCCCCCTTAGCTCCCCGAGCCGCAAAGGGGCCACACACACTCACCAAATAATTAGCTAGCCCTTAGCTTGCCTCGCAAGGCCGAGCTACCACTCCTCACTGAGCTAGGTATCCCAACTCCCACAAGCTAAGTCAGTCAAGTATAAATTTCTACAGTGTAACGTTACGCATAATAGAAGAGAGATCCATCATCATTCTCCTCCCTCCATTATATAGAGTTTCAAAGTCCCTTGCTTTCCCAAAATCCCATTTTATTTAATGTTTAATAATTTAATTCCTAAAAATCCTCCTCGTACATGTGTCACCCATCCCCTTCATTCCTCCATAAATTAATTTCATTAATTAATAAATTATTCCTATTTCCCTCACCTACCTAAAATCCTTCCTAGAATTGCTCCTAGGTGTCCCCATATCCCCTTACAAGTTTTAATGACTTTCCCCCTTATTAATTTACTAGTTGAGTTTAAATTAGAAAGTTCTTAAATGCTAGATACCTTACTAAGCTAGACTATCTACTTTTACCTTGTGTTTCCCCCTTTCTTTTTATGTTTCCCACTCTTTCCTAGTTTCCTAATTATTTTAGATTTCCCTCATTCCCCTTTTTATTTAAACTCAAAAAGGCATGTGTAGAAATTTACCCTTTTTCCCTTTTTCTTTTTAATGAATAAATTTTTAATTAGCATAATATAGTAAAACAATTATTTCCCCTTTTTATATTTTATCCCAAAAGATTTTTATAAATCAATTTAATTGCTTACCCCCTTCTTGTCACAATATTAGTGAAGATTATCATTATTATTTATTATATATATATATATTTAATAAATAGATAAAAAGTTTATCACAAGTATAATTTAGACCTAGACTTTATTTTCCTAGACTGGTCGACATTTTATTAGGGGAAAATTTTTAAATCTTCCTTAACATGTTATTCGTCCTAAAGCCATCTAGGTTTATCCAATTATTAAATAACAATACGACGTGCCCTTCAAGATGCACTAGGTTCTCCAAGGGTGTCACTCGCCTCTTTCTGTTTCTCTTGCGCAACATACCCTTCAGGACAGACTACGTGCTCCAAGGGTGCCACTCGCCTCTTTCCATTTTTCTTGTGCGACGTGCCCTTTAGGACGCACCACGTGCTCCAAGGGTTCCACTCGCCGCTTGAATGACTTGGTAGACATAAAAAACCCCTGGAGTTAATACTCCGCTAGGTGATCTTGTGGGAGACTAAGGGCCTCTAGGGAATAAGGCCCCTGCCTTGTTGCGCACCCCTTAGACTCATTATGAGCGACTGTCACAGTCGGTCGTCACGACATCGTGGGTCTCCTCAAACTAGGTAATTGTTAACCTACAGTTCGAGCCACGTTAGGATTGCTAGTAGGTTGCGGCAGGGCTACTGTCCACACCTCTCCCTCAACATCTCTGATAGTCGTGCGTGACCTCTATACTCCACATGTGAGACTGGTTGGCAAGCTATCGTTAGCCTACATCATCAATGAATAATGCTAGAAATATATCCATAATCATATCATCTAATCAGATGCACTAATATCACATATAAAACATTAAAACCCTAATAGTTCACTCCCTAAATTGATCCAGACTCCAAGGGGTTCCATCGATGCCTCTGCATCCTCGAGGTCCAAAATCCTGCACACTCAGTAAAACCGAGTCAATAGAACCTGTCTATGTCAATGCAACAAAAAAACATGTCATCAACCCATAACACCTCATAATCAAAATCATATGTTTAATAATATAATAATCTGGATCACTTGCGAGCAAGTGTCCTCAAAGAATAAGTTCGCTCAGTGTGCGCAAGAGTGGGATGTTACATACACCCCCTCTTGGTCTAAACTTCGTCTCGAAGTTTCATAGTATAAGTGTCGAAATAATGTGTATCACAGTATCATAAGTCTATCTATCAAACAAAAATGGAAACTATTGGTGCATATCATATGCGTCCTCCTAGGTCGCCGAGTGCAGACTATAGTTGTCCCATTGGACCTTGACTTGATCTACTGTTCAACGTTGTAGCTCTCAAACACGATGATCCAGGATGCAGATCAGCTCAGCTGTGTGCGCCCGCTCATCCGATACCTGCAAGGAACTCATGTCAATAACGTGTGTAGGATCACTAATATAATGTCTCAAAATAGATACATGAGAAACATCATGCATATGCCTCAAAGAATAAGGCAAGACTAGTCGATAGGCCACAGGCCCCTTTCTCTTCACAATCATGAAAGGTCCCACGAACCTAGGAGAGAGTTTAACTCCCTTTCCAAAATTGGTCGAACTCTTATGTGGTTTTACCTGCAAGAAGACTCAATCACCAACCTGGTAACTACGGTCGACACGGTGCACATCGACATAATTCTTCTGCCGATCCTGTGCTTCTTTAATCCTTTGTATTATTGTTTGCATTTTCTCTTCCATTTCTTGGATCACTTCTGGTCCCACCAGGACCCTATCCTCAAGCCGATCTAAATTGAAAGGCGTCCAACATGGTCGCCCATAAAGAAACTCAAAAGGCGCCATGTTAATGGTGCTTTGGTAACTGTTGTTATAAGCGAATTATACTAGTGGCAAGAATTCTTCCCAACGCTTTTGTTGGTCCATCACGTACATGCGCAACATGTCCTCCAAGGTCTGGTTCATTTGTTCGGTTTTCCCGTTAGTCACTAGGTATTATGCAGTACTGAAATTAAGTTGGGTTCCCAAGGCCTCTTGGAAACTAGTCCAAAATCATCTAGTAAACATCAATCCTTGATCGGATATAATCCTCTTAGGCACACGATGCAGCCTCACAATCTCACTGATGAAAACTCTAGCTATGTCAGGTGCCTGATACATCATACACACTTGAATAAAATGAGCACTCTTCGTCGGAGTGACGACTACTACAAAAATCGAGTTGTGCCTCCTTTCCATTAGTGGAATTCCAACAATAAAATCCATCGAAATAACCTCCCACTTTGATTATAGAATAATGTGTGGTTGTAGTAATCTCGCTGGATGTATATGTTCAGCCTTTACCTATTGACATTCTAGACATCTAGACACATAGTTTACTATGTCTTCCTTCATTCCCTTCCAAGCGAATAAGGGTTTAAGGTTTAACCTCATCGTCACAGCTCCTGGGTGAGCCATGTATACTGCTCTATGAGCCTCTCTTAGGATCAAGCTCCTCAACTCGTCATTCGGCGATACGTAAATCCAATTTTTAAACCTCAATAATTCATCGTCTTCAAATGTAAATCCTTCAAATCTTGGTATCGCCATTGTGTTTTTTTCGATAAAACCCTCGACCTCTTTGTACCAGTCATTGTCACGTTGTAAAGTTAGAATCCTTTCACGTAGATTCGTTTTAAGAGGCAACACCGAAAATATGCGTGGTCTCTAACTCAATGCATCTGCCACTCAGTTCATTGTTCCTTTTATGTAAGTAATCTCAAAGTCGTACTCGCTGAGCAATTCCTACCAATGTTGTTGTCACGCATTTAGGTTTCTTTCCTAAAGATGTGTTGTAGTCCACTGTGGTCCATATTTAGTTCAAACTTTCTTCCAACAAGGTAGTGTCTCCAAACCTTCAAGGCATATCCGATGGCTAACAACTCCAAATCGTGCATCGCATAGTTCTCCTCGTGCCTTCTCAGTTTCCTCGAGATGTAAGCGATCACTCTTCCATCTTGCATCAAGACTCCACCTAAGCCTTCCTTGGATGCGTCAATTCATACCAAGAAGTTTTCATCCATGTCAGGTACCTTTAGTATCGATGTCGTTGTCAACAACTCCTTGAGCATCTTAAAGCTTCCGTGCATTTCTTGGTCCAAACAAAATTTTTCTTCTTCTTTTGCAACTCCGTGATCATATTTTCTATGTTCGAAAATCCCTCGATGAACTGTTGATAGTATCCTACTAAACCCATGAAGCTACGTACTTTCGGGACGTTCGTCGGTGTAGTCCATTCCATAATATCCTTGACCTTTGCTGGATCCACAACGATACCTTCGTCGAAGATGACATGCCCTAAGTAGTGAATCTTCAATTGATAAAACGAGCATTTGGACAACTTTGCATACAATTTGTGCTCTCGCAGACACTATAGTACCAAGCACAAGTGCTCGTCTTGATCCTCCGTCGTCTGAGAGTAAATAAAAATATCGCCAATGAATACTTGGATGAACTTGTCCAAGTACTCGCGGAACACCCCGTTCATCAAACTCATAAATACCCCTGAGGTGTTTATCAGTCCAAATGGTAAAACAATAAACTCGTAATGTCCAAACCTCATCTTAAAGGAATTCTTAGGGACATCATCCTCCTTGATCCGTAACTGGTGATACCTTGATCGAAAATCGATCTTTGAAAACACCATCACACCCTTCATCTGATCAAACAGATCATCAATCCTTGACAACAGATATTGATTCTTGATCGTTTCCTTGTTCAATTGACTGTAGTCAATGTAGAGCCTCCATGCCACATCCTTCTTTCGTATGAAAATAATAGGCACACCCCACGATGACACACTTGGACGTATCAATCCCAGGTCCAACAATTCCTTCATTTGCATTCTCAACTCTTGTAACTCCGAGGTCGAAATCTGATAAGTCGTTCTCACTATCGGTTCAGTCCTCAGTTTTAGGTCTATAGTAAACTCCAATTACCTCTCCGGCGACATCCCAAGTAACTCGTCTGGGAAGATGTCCACAAACTCTCTCAACACCAGAAGGTGTTCTAGACCTTCTGCTACTCCCTTCTCGTTTAATGCAAGGATCACATAAAGCTTACATCCCTTGCGCATGCTCTGACCCCCGCTGATAAGCTCCTCCTCTACTATGAGGGCCTTCTAAATGGAATCATGCAAGGTTTGAGGCATCAAAATCCTAACCTTTCCATGTATGCTGCCATTAATGCCAAAAACAAACCTGTTGACCTTAAGTTTCTCAGTGTTAATATGTGGAGCATACTGGAGCATCTCCATAAAATGAGCCTTATACTCAGGCATTGTACGAACGCCCTGTCATAAGGCGTTGAACTCGTTGAGCTGACACTTAATGAATTCCTATGATAGGTACCTCTCTCGGAACTGTTCCTCGAACAATTCCCATGACACGTCCTCGAAGACCATGTTCAGTTGTGGTAGGAGCATATTCCACCATAGAAGAGCTCTCCCCTTTAGTTGAAAGACCACCATGTGGACCTTCATGTTGGAGGTATATTCGCAAAGCACAAAGCACATCTCCATAGTCTCCAACCATTCCTCAGCAGCTTCTCCATCCAGGGCACTAAAGAACTCGAGAAATTTGACCTTCTCGAGTTCATGGTGAATGCTACCAGTACCAACCGGAGCACGCGGTGGACCCTCAGGGGGTGCTAGTGCCTTAGCCTCATCTCTGTCCAAATGGTTGATCAGTGCCTCAGACATGTGCTGAAAAGATCTCATCATTCCAACCACATCACCCACTATTATCTTCTCCTGCCCAACAACCTATTCATCTCCCTGGGGGTTAGACCCCTCAGGCGTGGATTCTAATGGAGGCGTCACGCCTCCTCCCCTAGAACCTCGTCATTTGCCTCCGCGACATCCTATAACCATGATTACCTACACAAATACAAGTCAACTCAATTAGCAACATTACAATAAAAATCATATCAACGAAAGCCGTAGTGATCCCAAGTCGCGGGTTGAACCCGCTCTGATACCACATGTGACGACCCCTCTTTGTTACGACTACAAGCAAAGAAGAAGTAATTTTTTTTTTTTGTTAAAAGGAAGGATGGAGATGACAAAAAAAGTTAACCACACAAATGATGATGAACGCAAACACGCTGTCCAGGAAACCAACTACTATGACTCCACGCACTGGCACAAGAGCCACTGGGCAGAACGTGCATAGAACAACAAGGAGAAAATGACTACCCTCCCGATGCAAACACAATGACACCTACAATCTAAGGGACCACAACCCTATCCTGACTCAACAACCTTCATGAACAAGACTAGGACCTCAAGGCACGTGAAAAAAATTCCTGAAGGCGTTCAACCCATGTGCCAAAAGCAAACTTACAAAACTCGACAACACTCACACATAATGCATCGACTTCATCCAAGTTATTGTTCGTCGCTATTCAATAGGGACGAGACTCCATACGACGTTACTCAAAAAGAACAAAAATGCAACTGTTACGTGACTTAGCCAACACCCCATTCGTTCATCATGTCTAAACTCATCAAAATTACCATCTAATTAACATTAAGTATAATCTAACTCGCATGTCTAACATTATAAATTAGTCATTAATTTACAATCAAATTGACATTAAATACAACCAATTTAGCAAGTCTAATTACCATTTTTCCATCATTACCATCTAATTGACAAATCTAATTTAATCAAGGTGAAAACTAAAGGGAAAGTCTAGCCTGAGTTACTTAAAGGCGATCTAAACAATTCAAGGTTGTCTATTCAATGAAGAGGTCGTCAAAATGCTAATAATTTGTTGTAAGAAGTAAATATAATTTCCATTGCTGCAACTATTGTGTACATTATACAAGGGTTGTCAATTAAAAAAACCAGAAGGCATGTAGATGACAAGTCACTGGGCCATCTAGGTAAAACAGGACCCAAAATAGAATGCGTTTCAATCAATTTATAGAAGGGCTTTCAATAAGTAACAAGCATTAAACACAAGCGAGAGTTAAATACCATTATCTCAGGAATATATAAATGACAACGCATTCCTGGGAGGCCATCAATAAATGAAACGTACTTCTAATATGATAACAAAGCAGACCCAAGGTAAGTCCGAACGAAGTGCAGACCATGGGAAAATGCTAGGTGCACAGGAAAAGAGAGTTGTCATCAAATCAAAATCTTCCAAGCAATAAACACAAGCGATGAAACACATTCAAGTGAAAATGCAAGGTAATAAGTTCAGGCAAGAAACCCCTGCAGAAATCATAGGGAAATGGTGAATGGTAGCGCATTCCTAAGGATGGTAACATCTCTAGGTAAGAAGTAAAACTCGTGGACTGGTTAAGGCAAAATTGTTGTACAATACACACTAGAATGGAATTACATTGCTTGTCATTAAGAATTAGGCAAAATTGCTATACAAACCACACCACAAAGGAATTACATAATTTATGTCATTGATAAATAAGAAAATCATTGTACCAAACAATAGAGAAGGGAATTACATATTTTCTGTCATTAAATAATAAGCAATCGCTGTACCAATCACACCAAAAGGGAATTACATATTTTATGTCATTAAATAATAAGAAAATCGTTGTACCAATCACACCAGAAGGGAATTGCATTTTTTCTGTCATTAAATAATAAGCAAATCGTTGTACCAATCACACCAGAAGGGAATTACACATTTTCTGTCATTAAATAATAAGAAAATCGTTGTACCAACACACCAGAAGGGAATTACGTTTTTTTTTTCTGTCATTAAATAATAAGAAAATCATTGTACCAACACACCAGAAGGGAATTACATTTTTTTTGTCTGTCATTAAATAATAAGCAATTCGTTGTACCAGCACACTAGAAGGGAATTACGTTTTTTTCTGTCATTAAATAATAATCAAATCGCTTGAGTAACAAGGGTAAATCACAATCACAACCAATGGCCAACAACGCATTCTTCAAATGAACGGTTCCAGTCTTGATAATGAAAAATCATCAGAGTAACCAAGGGGCAAAACGCAGACAAGAAAAAGAAACACAAAGATGCATTGGGAAAGTCATTGAAATGATTGCAGAGATTCTATCAGCCAAATCACAGAGAAAATCCATGGTGAAGCCCTTAAGGCACGAAGAACAAAAACAAGTGCAGAGATAAACCAACAAGGATGCGAGGAAATCCATACACAGAGGTACTTTTTTATAGAAGGCGCAAGAGAACAACCAGCCAAGGACAAACAATAGAGGTGGACGGATAATAGGAACATCGTTCGCTCATCATCCATGCATAGAAAAGCAGGGCATTGAGATCCATAGGTCTATTAACGTTCAAGCGACAACCGTAGATCAGGCTCCTAGACGATTGCTCAGGTGTGGACTAATGATATAGGGATGAAGGAAAGAATAAATCGCAAACATCCAATCAATAAACCACAAGAAGGTCAAGACAAGTGGGGATTGAAGGCCATGGGAAATCAACATCGAGTTGAAGGCTATGGGGAAAATTTCAGTCATCAACTAGAATGCTAAGACAATCATTTTCTGTACCCAAATAAACATGCAGAACTAAAAGCATAAATCATACTAACAATCTACCATGCTACAACAAAGGAAGTGTACCGTTTCCCAATCACCCACTCTGGGTTGATGTCCTGTGCGCTTCGTGCAACCCCTGCTTTCTGACTGATGATACTTCACTGGTACCTCCCAACAAACGCTAGGGGTACTCTTCTTCCCCCTTAGCCCCCCGAGCCGCAAAGGGGCCACACACACTAACCAGAGAATAAACTAGCTCCCAGCTCGCCTCGAAAAGGCCAAGCTACCACTCCACTGAGCTGGGTATCCCAACTCCCACAAGCTAAGTCAGTCAAGTATAAATTTCTTCTGTGTAACATTACGCATAACAGAAGAGAGAACCATTATCATTTTCCTCCCTCCATTATATAGAGTTTCAAAATCCCTTACTTTCCCAAAATCCCATTTTATTTAATGTTTAATAATTTAATTCATAAAAATCCTCCCCATACATGTGTCACCCATCCCCTTTATTCCTCCATAAATTAATTTCATTCATTAATTAATTATCCCTATTTCCCTCACCTACCTAAAATCCTTCTTAGAATCGCTCCTATGTGTCCCCATATCCCCTTACAAGTTTTAATGACTTCCCCCCTTATTAATTTACTAGTTGAGTTTAAATTAGAAAGTTCTTAAATGCTAGATACCTTACTAAGTTAGACTATCTTCTTTTTCCTTGTGTTTCCCCCTTTATTTTTATGTTTCCCGCTTTTTCCTAGTTTCCTAAGTATTTTAGATTTCCCTCTTTCCCCTTTTTATTTAAACTAAAAAAGGCATGTGCAGAAACTTACCCTTTTTCCCTTTTTCTATTTAATGAATAAATTTTTAATTAGCATAATATAGTAAACCAATTATTTCCCTTTTTTAAATTTTATCCCAAAAGATTTTTATAAATCAATTTAATTGCTTACCCCCTTCTTGTCACAATATTAATGAAGATTATCATTATTATATATATATATATATTAATAAATAGACAAATATTTTATCACAAGTATAATTTAGACCTAGACTTTATTTTCCTAGGCTGGGTGACATTTTATTAGGGGAAAAGTTTTAAATCTTCCTTAACACGTTATTCGTCCTAAATCCATCTAGGTTTATCCAATTATTAAATAACAATGTGACGTCCAAGGGTGCCACTCGCTTCTTTCTATTTCTCTTGCGCAACATGCCCTTCAGGACACACTACATGCTCCAAGTGTGCCACTCACCTCTTTCCATTTTTCTTGCACGAGATGCCCTTCAGGACGCACCACATGCTCTAAGGGTGCCACTCGCCTCTTGATTGACTTGGTAGACATAAAAAACCCATGGAGTCATTACTCCACCAGGTGATATTTGAGGAGACTAAGAGCCTCTAAGGAATAAGTCCCTTGCCTTATTGTGCTCCCCTTAGAATCATCGTGAGTGACTGTTGCAGTCAGCCCTCACGACATCGTGGGTATCCTCAAACTAGGTAATCATTAACCTACATTTCGAGCCACGACGTGAGTGTTAGTAGGATGTGGCAGGGATACTGTCCACACCTCTCCCTCAACATCTCTGGTAGTCATGCATGACCACTCTACTCCACATGTGAGTCTGGTTGACAAGCTATCGTTAGCATGCATCATCAACGAATCATGTCATAAATATATCCATAATCATATCATCTAATCATATGCACTAATATCACATAAAAAACAATCAAACCCCAATAGTTCACTCCCCAAATCGATCCAGAGTCCAAGGGGTTCCATCGATGACTCTGCATCCTCGAGGTCCAAAATCTTGCACACTTAGTAAAACCGAGTCAATAAAACCTGTCTATGTCAATGCAACAAAACAACATGTCATCAACCCACAACGCCTCATAATCAAAATCAAATGTTTAATAGTATAATAATCTGGATCACTTGCGAGCAAGTGTCCTCAAAGAATAAGTTCGCTCAGCATGTGTAAGAGCGGGATGTTACAAATGTAGTGTGAAAAGGAGCTCGTTTGATTTTCAATTCATTCCTTCTTTTTACCATCTGCATTAAAATTTTATGTTGCATAATGCATTTACTATGTATAGAGTTAGGATGCTGACTTCTAAGGCCCTCGTCATTCCTTCTGAGGCCCTGTCACTCCGTTCATTTTCGTTTCAAAACATGAAGACAAGTTGCAATGTAAAAAAAGTTATCATTGGAGAAAATTTATGGTGGAAGTTCTTATTAGTAAGGTAAAATTCTGACTTTCAATTTCTTTTTAAGGATATAAGGGGAAATTTACATCGAATTTGTCTACTCATTATGATGATTTCTATCTTTGAATTAGTGAAATATTTCCATTGAGTTTGTTCAGTGATTGTGATGTTTAGTCACGTCAAAATATCACTCACATGAATTATAATGGATCTTAGTGTCCATTGTTATGATTATCATGATTATGTGTGTTATAGGTCTGTTTGTGTCATATTTTTCCTTGGATTTTTAGTTTTTGGGAGGTTGCTCCTTTCATGCTTAGCAAGATGCCACATCATTGGAAATGTGTGATTGTTTGCTTGTTGCACTATTTGCAACACTCGATAGTCTGTAGATACTTATAGATTGGATGGGTTTCGAGGAGATCAACGTTGGGTGAGTTGTTTATCTCACATGGGAACTCCTATGGGACTTAGAGTTCACTAAATTATAGAGGTCTAGATACATTCCTATCCTCTTTCATCATTCTATATAAAGAAGGAAGTCCAAGGAAGGAAAGGAGAAAGACTTTATAGTAATTTCATGCTACCCATTCTCGAAGTGATCCTTCGACATAAAGCCTTATGAGAATGTGCCTTACTTGCATGAAGGATAAGGAGGTTTTGGAGAAATGTGTTAGTAGGAATATACAATTGGGAACTCAAGGTATATGCCCGATTGATTTATTGTTTCAACATGTTTTCATATAGATCTTTATGGTTTTCCCCTCCATTGTAATTTGTAGTCAATTTTATATGCAAGCCAAGAGTAAATATGTTCTTACTTGTGTATATAAAGTTAGATCTAATTGTGTTTGACATTCCTATTGCTTGTAAGTGTTTGAATTTGGTATTTTTGTCTTCTTGTGTGCATAGAGAAAGTGTTTGGAGTTGGAATTGGATTTCTAGATTTACATAAACAAGCATCACACAAGGACGACTAGCGAGTAAAAAGTAAGAGGCATACTCTCTTCCTTATCATTACATTTCATAGGATCAAATACACTATATCTAAAGGAAATTCATATTGTGGTCTACTTGAATCAAGGGCATATCCGAGGGAGTGCTCACTTGTCCACAAAGGGGATTTCTCCATAACACTTGGGAGTACACATCTAAGATTTTTCAGTAATTTTCATAATTATTCTAGAACTTCAAGACAAATTTTCCTAAAGAGGGATTGTATGTAGTGTTCCATTTTGATTTGAATATACATTATCATTTGAGAGTATTTGTTTACAAATAAATCAGTTTGTTGATTTTATATTATGATAATGAAACTTAAAATTTTAATTATCTCATTAAGTTTAAACAATGATCACTAAATGGGTTTATTCAAAGGTTTATATGATAACTTAAATGAATTATGTGTGCATTGATATGACATAATATATGGTATTGATTCATTTGATTTGGATAAATTAAAATGGAAATGTTGGATACATTAACTTCTAGATGCCATCAATGGTTTTTCTAGTTTGATAGGAAACCACAGGGTTATTTTGATGTTGGTTTGTGTCAACATTATATTCAAATATGGATTAAGTCAAGGAACCGTACAAGTTATGTCATGTTATTTTATATTTTGATTTTGGAATATAAAATTATTGATGATTGGTTGTATTATGTGAAAACACACATAACATGCTTGTTAACTGGTCCACATATGAGTAATGGGGTTGTATGGAAGTGAATTGAGTATTACCAGAGGATGAGAAGATGTAGTAAACCTTGATAGATATCAAAGAGAATAAACCATAAAACTTTAGAGACAAACCACTAAATACCGAAGACATCCCAACATTTACCATGAATAACACGAGAATATATAGAGAATAACCCTTAAAGTAGGGTAACACTATTTAATATTCCTTATGAAAGGATTCACTCCACAAACTATGTACTTTCTCATGAGTTTTCCTAGGGGTCAATGTCGAATACCCATTATTATTAAATTATTTATTTTTGATTACATAGTGGACCTATTTCATTATTATGGCCACATTACATTGATTATCCTCTTAGGTACTATTGATAAGTCTGAATAGCCTGTCAAGAAAGTAAGGGAGAACACCCAATGGCAGGTCCCAATTAGACCTACTCTTATTTGGTGTAGTGTTTTCGATGAGTATGTGGGCCTCATTGTCGCTCATAATTAAAAGAAGAAAAAGGGGAAAGACAACGAACTGTCCCCCAAAGAGTTCTAACTAATCCAAAGTCTAATCTAACTGAACATAAACTAATCTAAGCTAACTAATTTTAACCTATCCTAGGAGCAAAACTAAAAGAATGAGTACATTGCGGGATAATATTACCAGAACCAAAAATAATTCATGTATGCTAATGGTAAGTGATAACAACAATGCTACATATACATGTACAATTATTTGTAAAATTCATTCATAACATTATTTATGTGCTCATAAGGAAACATATGACAACACGAGCATATGGAAAATAGTGAATAAATAGTTCATGCAATATAATTCTATACTACTCAGGAAGAAGATAAATGCATAAAGAATAGTCTCATGTACATCTACCAAAATCATTTTTTTTTTGTTATGCATCTTACACTTTATCATTCAGAAGTAATAGTAAATTCTTTCATTACAAAGGGGAAAATTCCCCCTTTTTTACATTAAACGAGCTATGTTTTATAAAATAAGAGAGACTCCTCATCTCTCTTGGATGTTTTTTTTTTTTTTTTTTTACTCCACTAATTTATTTTAACTTTTAAAAAATGAATATGCAAGAGTTCAAAATGGAAGGTGGAGAGTCTCTTGGGTGGTTATTTTCACCCTTAGGGAGTTTACAAGTTATATTAAGTAAAAACATTATTGATTCTTCTCGTCGGTGTTATCTTCTGGATTCCTAGAGTTATTATGAGATTTTATGGTGTTTTCCTGTAGATTAATATCTTATGATCTTCTTCTCCTCTGTATAATCTTTCCATTGAGCTATTTTGGGCTTGATTTTGATGCATGTAGCTTCATATATGACTGTTGGAACCTAACATTGTCTGCTCTTCAATCAAATTCAAGTTTCTTCTATGTTTTACGTTTTTGGACCATTTATTCTCTCAATATGCCACCACTTTCCATCCCATCCTGTGTTTTTATCTTCCATATTTCTGGTGAGCTATTTCAGACCCGTTTTCGTTTCCCATAGCCCCATATATGGCTTCTTGAAGTCTATATCATCATTTCTTCCCCCAAATCGTGGGTTTACGGTTTTATTATTTTTTCAACATCTCATGTCACTTTTATAGCCTTAATATCTCTACCACTACATTCCTCATCTCGATACCTTCCCAACGAGGTATCATGGGATCGATTTCGATACATGTAGCCCAAGTTATGTATGTTTGAAAAATGTTGTCCAATAGTCGTCGATCATGTCTATGGGTAAATATGGGACGGTGATCTTTAACCCGGAAACATAAATCCCTCATGCACAAGACAATTCAACACTTAGTTATTTAAATGGTTTTATCTCCTATATTTAGTTTGAATAAGAACCTCAATGGGAATAGGACCTGTGGCTTGCAATATAATTTTAGCTAATTTCCCTCACAAAAAATAGGGAAATAATAATAAAAAATAAAATAAAACAAAACTAATTAGATGAACCTAATTTAATTACAATTAATAAATAAAATTAACCCTATTCTAAATAAAATAAAAATGAAAATAATCTAATTACCCCACTAACATGAAAATAAAAATGATTAAAATTAACACTAATAAAATATTAAAATATTCCCCCAATTCCCGTAAAACTAGGAAATAACAAAATAATAAATAAAAAATAAAAATAATAAAATGAAACATTATCCTCTAACCCACATGAAAGCCAAAATTAATTAAGGAAATAACCCCCATCTACCCACGTGGAATTATAAAAATTATATAAAATATCCCAACCCAGATGAAATAATTAAAAACTAATAAAAATTAAAATACCCGCCAACCTGAAATATAACCTAAGGTACACACATTTGAAAATGAAAAAGCGTGGGTTGAATAATCCCATTGAAGTGATGGATGGTCGGAGTGGTGAGTTAAGGAAGAGTTGATTTCACACTCAAATGGATACCACTCGAGTGGATTACCATCAAAGTCTGACAGTCAGGACATGGAACTTAAGTCTCCACACTTTAATCCGATAAAAAATCTCTTAAGATGAAACAAAACATTAAAATAATCCCCCTCCCAATGGCCTGGCACATAAACTATTAGAATAATACAAGGCATGTTTCCCCCAAAAAATAAATATTAAAATAATCCATTTTCACGTTTTTGAAAAATATTATTAAAATAAACATTTCCCCAAAAACAATATTAAAATAATTAATGTCAAAATATTACTTTGATGGGTCTCAGAATCTGATGGTCGCATTGATGGTAAAAAATGACCATAATCAATATTGGGGAAATCACCTGGTCAGGTCCCTAATTAGGCCCTTATTCGTTTGGAATGATGACTCTGACTACTTAAAATGGGTCCAATTACCCTTATCCTAAGACTTGCCTAAAGTTAATTTAGCCTAAGCTATCTTGTATATACAACTGTCTATGTACAAGTCCTTCAACTTGTTAGTGTATGATAATAAATTATTATTATTAACAAACTGAGGCGAAAGTTGTTATGTACCTAAGACTTGAATACAAAATACCACAATAGTACAAAATATATTTGAATACAATCACCACACAAGATATATGAAACAATATAGAAAACCACCACTTTATTATATCACACCCTTGAGGTAGGGAAACACCATACAATGGATCCTATTATGGAATGGATCCCTCATGTTCACTTGCCTCTTTGAGGGGGCTTCCTCCTATTGAGATACCGCTCCAAATACAATACTTCTATTCATATCCCATTACATTGCTTGAACCCCTTTATATAGTGCTACCATCACCTAAGA
>SNQJ01S0017884.1:4043-39507 GCA_010110895.2 Picea sitchensis | reverse complement strand
CCCCACTACTTCTCTATCTACCTAACAAAAGTAATCACGTTTATGTTATTACTTTGGAAAAGACGATCCCTTTAAGGTAACTAAAATTAGGGCTCAGTCTAGCCACACCAAGGCTTGCTCATATGAAATGAGACTTAAAGAATGAAAAAAAAATTATTCTAAATGAAAATGCAGATTAATCCTAAGATCAAAGTAAACAAAATGAAAACCTATCTTGACTAGGAAAATGATAGCCTTACTCCTAATCAAGAGAAAATTATTTAATAAGAAGGGAAAAACACTTTGTTTGAACATGTGGTTAAGTTTTACTTGTAAACTCTCAAAGTAATTTGACAATTTACAAGTTGTTCAAGTAGATATACAATGAAACAATCTTAATAAATAATTATTAAAATAATTTTTTTCATATACCCAAATCCAATCATGTGAATAAACCCATTACAAAATTTATATCGAAATAAGGAAGTAGTTCCTTTAACTCAATACAAAATGTAGCAAGACAAATTTGTAATTGGCCAATAAATAATTATTTAGTAATTCTAAATAAGTCTCCATGAATTCTTCATCAAATATGGTTGAACCTATCAAGTCCTACAAATATAGCTTTAAACAAAATGACAATTAGTATAAAATTAACAAGACTAAGAATAATGCTAATATTGATCAATGATATATGAATTGACATACGATTGTAACTAGGTTGAAAGAAACATCAAATAAATAAGAAACAATCAAAAAATCATACATAATAGTGTAGAGAAGTGAAAACTTATTATCATTAGATCCAAATATGTTATACAAACTTTTGAGTCTTGAACTCCTTCAAGAAAGAACTTTACAACAATGCAAATTCCTCTCCTCTCAGAGATCAAAACTCTACCTATTCTACAAAAAAGATCTATCTCTTACAATAGTGTCATTGAAAGTGTATCCTTGTAGAATTTCCCCTATATTTTCAGATATAGAACTCCTTCAACTTATTTTTATAGTTCTTTATATAATTACATTTCCTCTTCACTTCTAGGTCGAATCCACTATTAGCAACAAAATTTCAGAACAACAAAATACCAAATTCTGGAAAACAACCCCTTGAAAAACTCATGATATATTATTAAACGTTTTTTTGTTTGCAAAATACTTCAGAGGTTAGCTAAATCAACCTCTTTTCGAGATGGGTTTTCAACCGTTTGGAGAGATTCACCACTGTTTGGGTGAAAATGAATCTACAAAATTTACTTTTGAAAAATGCCATTTGGATCCAATAGGTTTTCTACCAAAATATTTATTTTATGAGGAAACTACCCTTGTGATAGGTATTCCAACCCATTTTGGAAGTTATTTTTCAACCATTTGGTGAAATTCATCTTTGATTGTCCAGAAATCGATCTGCAAAATTTCCTCTTGAAGATGGATGCGATTTCCAATCTGTCAAAAACAATGACCAAATTAGAATAACAAAATTCATTCTTTCCCATGAAGATAAGACTAACAATGAAGAAATATGGAAATTAATAAACAACAACCAATCTTCTTGGCCAATGAAAATCTTCTAAATAAATTCAGAAAACTAATTTTAATTGCAAATTCGCAACCTTCAATTTTGTTGATGTTTTGGAATAATAAATCTCCAGATTTGCTTGCATTAATGCTTCTAGATTGTCCTCCATGGAAATATATTTCCAACGAGTGTTCATTTGCCTCATTTGGTTGAGTAAAACTCAATATATCACTTGTCAAAGTTGAGTCATCAAAACAAATTCGATTTATAAAACTTTATGGGTAGTTTTGGCTAATTAATTATATATATATATATATATATATATATATATATATATATATATATAGATTGTAACATTTAATTATTTAATTTGGGTTATAATTACAAAATATATATGCATGTTTCATTTAATTATTTAATTTAGGTTATAATTACAAAATATATATACACCAATTACTAAAATAAAAATTAAATCAATTTTAACTAATAATTAACTTAATTAATTAAGGTTAAATAAAAAACTAATTTACATATTAATGTTAATTTTATTTACAAGAAATAAAACATATATGTTACGCTCACGTGGTGGAAAATGACCAAACTTTGATCGAGTATATCTTTCATTTTGTAAGTCAGAATAAGGTGAAACTTAAACCATTGGAATGTTGGAAAAAGAACAAAAAAATGAAGTTGTCAAAACAGAAATCAAATCAAAATGAAAATCTCACAAAAGAAACCAAAATAAAACGTTCTAGAAAGCGATATTAACAAAATTTATATGGAGGGACCCATAATAATTTTAAAAAATTATGGGGGGTGTTGTGTCCACAACAATTAGTGACACATGGGGACGAAGCAGTTATATCTAGTTAATAAAGTAGGACTAAATTTACTAAAGATCGAAATAAAATATTTCAGAAATTTATCGCACACGATACAATCTAATCAAATCTTTCAAACATATTTTATCCTTTCTACTTTAAATAATAAAAGGATAAAATTTCTACTTTTTGAAAGCTTTCAAACATATTTTCAAGGAACTTGAGGAATCTAATCAAAAGGATAAAAGATTTCAAACGTATTTTCAAAAATCAGCTACATGAAATATTTCACAAACCAATAAGCTCTCAAGATTTCTTGACATCAACAAGCCCTTTGCATATTTCAAAATGCTGAAATTTTTGATAACATAAATTCCATTTCATATTTATCACCAAAGCACCAATTCCTCTACCATAAAAGCTAATCATTAACCACGAAGGTTCAAATAATTCAATATGATGAGGTAAAGAGGAGCCATTACACTTCTAGAGGTCATCAAAATAATCATGAAAATGACTCCAAATATCAACTAGATCATAAACCAATATGTGAATATATGAATGAGACTATATTTCTGATTAGTTGTTGAGTTGGTAGCAATATTGGTTGATTAAAATTTTTGGAAAAGAATATGAGCAACCAAGTTTATATTAACACTTCCCTAAGTTGCCTTCATTTCAAGAGAGAAATTATAAGCTGATGGTTGCACAAGACATTTTCCAACCTACATAAAAAAAGAGAAAGGTGTGATAATCTATTAGAAAGATTGCGAAGAACTCCTCCTCTAAATGACTGACTTGTTGCAATGAAATTTAACTAAAAATAAAAGTAGAGATCAAAATTAAACTATTCCTAAGAAAAGAATGCTAAGATAATGTAAAATTAAACTATATTGGCTATCATAAAATTTGTGCAAATTCCATTGTAGTCATCAAGTATCCATTTGTTGTCCATTTATCCAAATCTTTCATCTTTCTTCCTGAGATATCAAGACAATGTTCTTTCCCACAATATTATTCTCAAGGTGATTGTTATACCTGATTTCTAGGGATAACTAGGAGATCATGTCTGGAGGCCCACAGGTCCTAGACATGGAGTACCGAGGGCAGGATTGACCTGAGCATGGCCCTGGAGGGCCCATGATTCTCTTCTTTCATCAGATTTGTCTTGTCAGCTACAGTAGCATCCATCACCATCAACTTGGTCTTGTATCAGAGAAGGCTCTTTCTCCATGTGGTAATTGGTCCAGGTATCATGGTATGTGTCACTTTTGATCATTATAACCTTTAGATATATGCATCTTACTCCTTTTATTTCTAACAAGTGCTTGGATCTTACATTGACCCACTTGACCATTGTTGAGGGGATTTGCAGGGTGTCCTAGCAAGCCTGTACCCATAGGTTTTCGTTTCCCACCAAGGGAATTTCTGAAGAACCATCGTCTGCTCCCATCATATCATCACTTTTTCATCTTATCTCCTGCTCATCTGTTCCATTCCCCTAGTCCGGGCATTAGGATGATCTGTTTGTAGGGTTTCACCTTATCTCGTGGGAAGAAGGGGCTAAAGGCCCATAAGGTAAAAGCAGCTGGTAAAAGATAAAATCCATAGAAAATGAAACCTCAAGATGCCTCACCTAGGGATCCCTAACAAGGCAATAAAAATCCTCTCAGCAAGAAACAAGAGGGACCCAAAGAAAAATAACAAAAAAACAAGACCTAGCCAAGAGGATAGGGGGTGTCATCACGAGTTAGCCTATTATGTTCATGGGTACCTAACAACATGACATTGACACTATATGGTTACCATGCTAGGGCAGTGACCTTTAGTTAGTCCTTGAAATAAAAAAATAAAAAGAAAAGAAAGAATAAAGGCAATAAAGGGCTTGGAAAAATTTGCATCCATGACGGGTATAACTCGCCTTCTACAAAGGCACCCACAGGTAATATCATGCATCCCTGTCTTTCACTCTACCCGTATGTCTGGACATCCCTTATCCACATCACCTCGTTCTACGTGGTTTGGATGATACCCCTTGGAGACTTTCCTTTCCTTATGGATACTAGCCCAATAGGGTGTCATGTATTTTTCTTCAGCCTTGTATTGTAGGTCTTTGTAATATCTTTGAGCTATTGGATGATATATTAGGGTTTTTATGCATATGTATGATAATATTAATGATGAGACGTGATTAACATTGTTATGATCCCTATGACTAATGAGCCCATGGAGGGTGAAGTTTTTGATGTGTAGGACCATGCCCGCCAGATAGGTACCACGTGGACTGGTACACATGGGGAGATGATTAGTTCAGACTTCCATGGTGCTGAAGAGCCCATTAGATGGTTGCTAAGACCTCATCAGGGGCAGAGACATGATTGTGCTTGATTGAGCTTTTTCACCTGAGAAGAAGAAGGACGTTCCATCAGGGACACTTTGGCTGAGCCAGACCTAGGGGATTGACCCACTTGTAGTGGAACGTTAGCCCCAGATGATCTAGGACATCACCGGGAGGCTTTTGATGTCATCATGAGCATATGGCAGATGGACAGGGTTGTTGTCACGTGTGGCATCTTGTAACAGCCCAAGGAGGGCCAACATTTGGCTTCTGGATGCTGCATTGGCCCCAAAAAGGCCTAACGTGTCCCTCAGGAGGGCTTGATGTCTCAACTTTTGCTCATTTAGGGTTTTAAAAGAACATTTAATGTAAAAACAATATGATTTTTGTTTAAAGCCTTGTCGGCTAATTTTATGACCTAAAACTTAATTAAAGGTCAAGATACAGTATATATTGAGGAGTTTTATCCTCATTTTGACATAACACATCACTCACTCTCTTGTGAGGTCTGATTTTTGTGCCCTTTTTGGGGTATTTTATCTTTTAAGTGAGGCGCACTTGTTGAAGGAAGGATTTTCTTGGCATTTTTGGCATTTGTCTTGAAGGAAGGTTTACAACTAGGGTTTGCAATGCTATTTCTTCATGATATATAAGTGTTTTTTCTGCAAAACTTCTTAATTGAATGGTTGTAGGCATATATTCTTGCATTTATTTATAAACTTTGTTGATTTAAAACCCTAGGTGACAAGCACACAAGTAGGTCCTTGTTTCATGTTCCCTAAAAGAGAAATATTCAACCATTGAAGAAGGAAGGAAGAGCCTAGCCATTGCTACACTCTTTTTACTTCTTCCCTTGTGTTGGCCGTGCCTTTTAAGAGTTAAGAAGGAGGAGACATCCTAGGCCTAGGATATCTACACCTTGGGCCATCCTGCTTCTAGGGTTTGGTGATAGGGCCTTGCCATTGCAACACTCTTCCTCACCTCACTCTCTTGTCTTGACTTATCTTTTATGTTATCTGTTTTGCCAAGTTTAACCTAAGGAAGGAGGAAATGGCACGAGGCCTTGCTTAAGAAACACCAGAATGAGCCTCTTTCCCCTTAGGGTTTTTATTCTAGGGCCCTGCCATTGCAGCACCTTAGAACCCTTCCCTCTCGTCCTTAGCCTTTATTCCCTTCAACTTTTCATCCTCTCTTTAATTGACTCCATTTTCCCTTAGGCATTTATCTCATCTCCCCAACGTTGAAGTGATAGTGGCCAAATAAATTTTAAAACCTTTACAATTTGAAACCCTAACTAACTACTAACCCTAATAAGGCTGACATCATACTTGGCTATTCCATATTGACGCAACACTTACTATTGATAAGCAATTAGATGATGGTTAAGAGGATTTATTGAGTAAGGGATTAATTAAATACATTGTTGGCTACATCATCTCAATATTTATTGATGAATTAATATTTTTCCACTGCTATATTGATAAATGCTGATCTCATTGATATCTATTGTTATAATTGCTAATATATTCATATCAGATAGATACATGAAGTACTAACCCATTGAATTATAGCCTGCATATATTGGTTTGCTATTGTCTTGTTCTGGGCAGGTGTTCTCATTTGGGGCTACAGTTCATTATTAGCTGATTAGCCAGACTATCTGATCTTGGTGGTCACCTGTGAGGAGGGAATTTTACTTTGACATTTATACTTTGGCCTCTTCAAAACCCTAGGTTACCGGGGACGTCTCCCCTGGGATAACCTCCCTAAATAGAAAGAACCTCCCCATTGTGGTGACATTGGGTGGGGTAGGTTCATGTTACGCCAGTTTGGCCTCTACCTTCTAGCCATTTGACCTAGCTACAAACTGCGCGATAACTTTTTGGCGCCGTAGTCGGGGAACACTGAGTCAATTATCCTCAAACGACAAACGTTTTCAGTAATCCTTGCCTCACAGAACTTTTCTTACAATCTTTCCTGGTGACTCCACTAGGGTATTATTCCCCCTTTTTCTTTGGTAGTTTAAAGTAAACTATTTGGCGACACCACAAACTAAAAGGACATTCAATAATCCTCCTTTGTCTTTCAGAAGGAAGCCTCCCTTAAACTCTCCTGTTGTCAAATCACTTTTCGGGAAGAGCCTTCCTTGAAGAATCATGTCTACCTCTCAGATCGCTACAACGAACCCAACCAACAATCAAAGACAATGGTCATCTAACCTTTTTAGACCGTTAGACATGTCAGCCATACCAAGCTACCCTAGGCAAATTCCACCCAAGTATGAGAAGTGGTTGCCTAAATTCATTGGTACTGATGCCATCAGTGCCGAAGAGCACATGAGCAACTTTTGGGCATTCTTTCAGCTTCACCCCATCAGTGATGATGCTGAAGATTTGGTCATGAAGTTGTTCTTCGCTACTCTCTATGATGCCTCAAGGCGTTGGTACCTTAGCCTTCCTGATGGAAGCATCAAAACCATGGATAGACTTGAAGAGGCCTTTCTCAAAAGATGGAGTATCAAAGAAGACCCTAATATGCTTATCATGTGACTAAGTAGCCTTGCTAAGTATGAAAATAAGTCCATTCGGGAGTTTCACACCATATTCGAAACATTGCTACAAATAATTCCTGCAAGCCATCACCCAAAAGATGACTACCTTGTCCATATTTACACCAGATCTTTCAATGGCCAACTAGGGTACCTTCTTAGAGACAAAAAACCCCAATCCATTCAAGAATCCCAAGAGCTCGCCACCAAGATAGAAGGGAACCTTCTTTCATCTAAAATTGAGCCTTTCGCTAACCCGAGGGGGAAGATAGACAACAAGTAGAAAATAGTACACAACATTGAGCCTACTTCAGATCTATGTACCAGTATCAACAAGCTACAAGCCTCCATGGATGGCATCATAAAGAATCAAGAGGAAATGATGAGAAAGATTGTCAGACTTGAAAAATATCAGATCCAAGCACCGAGGGCCCCGTATAAGCGACAATTCTAGAAGGGGAACCAATTTTACAAACCAAAGAGTGAAAACGAAGTTCCAAATACCTTGGCCCCTACAAACGTTGTTGATGAAAATCCTTGGTGCCTGGAGTGCAGTGAAGCGCATTGGGAGCATGAATGTCCTTATAACACTAGCCATCAACAAGTCAACAACATGGATTACTTCATGGGCTTCCCTCAGATAAATATCAAAGATATAGAACATCAAGAAGTAGTAAGGGAAGCAGCTAGAGCAACAAGGATGGCGGTAATAAACAACCTGGATCAAAAATCATGAGAAAAGATAAAGAAATAAGAATTTCAAGTATACAGAAGGAGGAACTCAAAACAACCTCTGGCTGATCAGGCAAAACCCCCGCCCTTGGAGATACTTCTTCCCAAGACTTCCAAGGCTGGTAAGGTTGACCTAAATTTTGACTTCGAAGGGGAATTATCAAAGATGCATGTAAATGTTCCCCTCAGAGAAGCAATCAAGATCCCATCCATCAAGGAACGATTTGACACTTTCTTTTAGGGATCAGATGAACCCATGGATCCCCCTATTATGTTGCAAACTGATCATTTCAGGGTCCAATACGGTGAAAACCCTCCTTTCTTCATGACTTTGACAATGAACAACAAAAATCTCAATAATTGCATGCTAGATACAGGTGTTGGTGCCAACATGATGTCGCTTAAAGTCATGCAACAAGTGGGTTTGAAGGTCACTAGGCCTTACAGGAATGTGTGCAGTTTCAAATCCAAAGCAATACCCACACATGGGGTGGTTGAAAATGTTGAGGTACGCTTGAAGGAGTATCCAAAAAAAATAGTCCATATTGACATTGTGGTGGTTGATGTCCCAGACATGTGGGGAATTTTATTATCTAGGAAGTTTGGCACAATGATAGGCGGTTCCCTTGTGATGGACCTCACCTTTTTGTGATTACCTTTGAAATATGGAATGGTGGGACGTCTACTTAATGTCCCAATAACTGGGGACCATGTGCAGGATATTGTTCATCCCGTGAATAATGAAAAAATGCAGAACGATATGATACAAACTCTTCAGAAATATTCTCCATAAGACATGCCCTTTGCAACAGAAGAAGACTTTGATCAGATCGAATGGCCCAAGAATGAAGAATACCAAAAACTCCTAGATGAATTCAAGAACAAAGAAGTTGGGACGGTAAAAATATTAAAGAAAAATGAAGATGATGTACAAATCCTCCCGTCCCAACAAGAAGTCTTTACAGCAAAAGCCTACCCACCTCCCTTAGTGAAATACACTAGGGTTGTCCAGGGAACAACCAAATACAAAGTCATAAAGTATGAGGGAGATATGGTATGGATGTGGGATACTTAGAAAGGAGATGCAACTAATGTAAAAGGAAGCACACAGTCGTGGCTCGGACCCTTCAAAGTTGGAATGGAATCAATTGATAATTCATACTACTTGTCCACTTTATAAGGAAGAGGGCACCCATTACCTATCAGCGGGCACCTCCTTAAACCCCACCAAGGTGGGGGGACCTGACTTCATAGGTAAGTGAAGGTAAGTAGGAATTTTTTGTGTATTATACCATTTGCATTTCATGTTAGTTTGCTTCCACACTTGCATATTGATTGTTTTATTTCAGTTTATATATATGTCGATATATGCGGGGTGGAAATACCACCCCATCTTTGTTACTAATGCCCCTATCTAGTTGAGAAGGTCTACAGGTTATGCCAGATATGTCGAGGTTCTCATGTGCTCTACGGTGAGCACATGTCCCCGAGTTGGAGCCAGATGGTATCCCCGATTTCTATGGATAACTAGGAGATCATGTCTCTAGGCCCACAGGTCCTAGACATGGAGTACTGAGAGTAGGATTGACCTGAGCATGGACCTAGAGGGCCCATCCTTCTCTTCTTTCATCAGATTTGTCTTGTCAGCTGCAACAACATCCATCACCATCGGATTGGTATTGTATTGGAGAAGGCTCTTGCTCCATGAGGTAATTGGTCCAAGTATCATGGTATGTGTCACTTTTGATCATTATAACCTTTAGATATATGCATCTTACTCCTTTTATTTATAACAACTGCTTGGATCCTACATTGACCCACTTGACCATTGTTGAGGGGATTTGCAGGGTGTCCTAGCAAGCCTGTACCCATAGGTTTTGGTTTTCCGCCGTGGGGATTTCTAAAGAACCATCATCTGCTCCCATCATATCATCACTTTTTCATCTTATCTCCTGCTCATCTGTCCCATTCCCCTAGTTCGGGCATTAAGATGATCTGTTTGTAGGGTTGCACCTTATCTCGTGGGAAGAAGGGGCTAAATGCACAGAAGGTAAAAGCAGCTAGTAAAAGATAAAATCCATAAAAAATGAAACCTCGAGATGCCTTGCCCAGGGATCCCCGAGAAGGCAATAAAAATCCTCTCAACAAGAAACAAGAGGGACCCGAAGAAAAATAGCAAAAACACAATACCTATCCAAGAGGATAGGGGGTCTCATCATGAGCCAAGCTATTATGTTCATGGGTACCTAACAACATGACATTGCCACTATCTGGTTACCATGCCACGACAGTGACCTTTGGTTGCATGGCCAAGGGAAAGGGGGTCTCATCACGAGCTAGCCTTATCATCTCTGTGAAATTTCTTGTGGGTAACACTATCAGCTCTGGTCACCACGGTAAGGCAGTGTCCTCTATTTAGTCCTTGAAATAAAAAAAGAAAAAACAAATAAAGAAAAGAAAGAATAAAGGCAATAAAGGGCTTGGAAAAAATTGCATCCATGACTGGTACAACTCTCCTTCTACAAAGGCACCCACAGGTAATATCATGCGTCCCTGTCATTCGCTACACCCGTATGTCTGGACATCCCTTATCCACATCACCTCGTTCTACATGGTTTGGATGATACCCCTTGGAGACTTTCCTTTCCTTATGGATACTAGCCAGATAGGGTGTCTTGTCTTTTTCTTCAACCTTTTATTGTAGGTTTTTGTAATATCTTTGAGCTATTGGATGATATATCAGGGTTTTTATGCATATGTCTGATAATATTAATGATGAGACGTGATTAACATTGCTATGATTCCTGTGATTAATGAGCCCATGGAGGGAGAATTTTTTGATGTGCAGGACCATGCCCAATGGACAGGTACCACATGGACCAGTACACATGGGGAGATGATTAGTTCGAACCTCCATGGGGCTGAAGAGCCCATCAGATGGTTAATGAGACCCCATCAGGGTCAGAGACAAGACAATGCTTGATTGATATTTTTCACCTGAGAAGAAGAAGTAAATTCCATCAGGGACACTTTGGCTGAGACAGACCTAGGGGGATTGATCCACTTGCAGTTGATCGTTGGCCCCAAATGAACCAGGACATCACTAGGAGGCTTGTGACATCATCATGAGCGTATGGCAGATGGACAGGGTTGTTGGCATGCATGGCAACTTGGAAGAGCCCAACGAGGGCTAACGTCTGGCTTCTGGATGTTGCATTGGCCCCAAGAAGGCCTAACGTCTCCCTCAGGAGGGCTTGACGTCTCATATTTTGCTCATTTAGGGTTTTAAAAGAACATTTAATCTAAAAATAATATGATTTTTGTTTAAAGCCTTGTCGGCTAATTTTATGACCTAAAACTTAATTAAAGGTCATGATACAGTATATATTGAGGAGTTTTATCCTCATTTTGACATAACACATCACTCACTCTCTTGTGAGGTCTTATTTTTGCGCCCTTGATGGGGTATTTCATCTTTTAAGTGAGGCACACTTGTTGAAGGAAGGATTTTCTTGGAATTTTTGGCATTTCTCTTGAAGGAAGGTTTACAACTAGGGTTTGCAATGCTATTTCTTCATGACATGTAAGTGTTTTTTCTGCAAAACTTCTTAATTGAATGGTTTTAGGCATATATTCTTGCATTTATTTATAAACTTTTCTGATTTAAAACCCTAGGTGAGAAGCACACAAGTAGGTCCTTGTTTTATGTCCCCTAAAAGAGAAATATTCAGCCATTGAAGAAGGAAGGAAGAGCCTAGCCATTGCTACACTCTTTTTACTTCTTCCCTTGTGCTAGCCATGCCTTTTAAGAGTTAAGAAGGAGGAGACGTCCCAGGCCTAGGATATCTACACCTTGGGCCGTCCTACTTCTAGTTTTTGGTGATAGGGCCTTGCCATTGCAACAATCTTCCTCACCTCACTCTCTTGTCTTGACTTATCTTTTATGCTAGCCGTTTTGCCAAGTTTAACCTAAGGAAGGAGTAAAGAGAACGGGGCCTTGCTTAAGCAACACCAGAGTGAGCCTCTTTCCCCTAGGGTTTTGATTCTAGGGCCCTGCCATTGCAACACCTTAAAACCCTTCCCTCTCGTCCTTAGCCTTTATTCCCTTCAACTTTGCATCCTCTCTTTAATTGACTCCATTTACCCTTAGGCATTGATCTCAACTCCCCAACGTTGAAGTGATAGTGGCCAAATAACTTTTAAAACTTTACAATTTGAAACCCTAACTAACTACTAACCCTAATAAGGTGGAAGTCATACTTGGTTATTCCATCTTGATGCAATACTTACTGTTGATAAGCAATTAGATGGTGGTTAAGAGCATTTATTGAGAAAGAGATTGATTAAATACATTGTTGGCTACATCATCTCAATATTTATTGATGAATTAATATTTTTCCACTGCTATATTGATAAATACTGATCTCATTGATATCTATTGTTATAATTGCTAATATATTCATATCATATAGCTACATGAAGTACTAACCCATTGAATTATAGCCTACATATATTGTTTTGCTATTGTCTTGTTCCAGACAGGTGTTCTCATTTGGGGGTAGAGTTCATTATTGGCTGATTAGTCGGACTATCTGATCTTGGTGGTAACGTATGAGGAGGGACTTTTACTTTGAATTTTATACTTTGGCCTCTTCAAAACCCCAGGTTACCGGGGACTTCTCCCCTGGGCTAACCTCCTTGAATAGAAAGAACCTCCCCATTGTGGTGACATTGGGTGGGGTAGGTTCCTGTTACGCCAGTTTGGCCTCTACCTTCTAGCCATTTGACCTAGCTACAAACTGCGCGATAACAGTGATAATTTATGTCATTGATTTTTGTGAGATTTAGATCCTCAAGAAATTCCATCTCATTCATGTAATTAGAATCAATCAAATTAAACAAACATGACCATAAGTATTCATTTCTATTCATGCTTTGAAAATACTTAGACATCAACAAACCTTTTTCATGGTTACAAGTTAAATACAAAATTTGATTCAAAATCATCAGCCTTGTAGGAAAAGGAATTTACTTCCTCTTGTGATTAAATATAGTGATGTGAAACCTTTGTATGGTCATATTCAATATTGGTAGAAGAAAGAGAAAATCCTCATGGAAATGGTAGCAATTAAGACTCTCTGGTAAGGCATAAATGATCTCAGATCACAACCTATATGATGTACCTCCCCATGATAAATGAAACAAAGAGTTAGAAATCACAAATGGATCAATTGAGTAAGATCTAATTTCTAATCGATGATAAGATGATGTTTTCATGATGCACATGTCCATGAAATTGATATCCTCGAGTTCCCAAGTAGAAAAATTATGTGGTTTACTTCCTTGAAATTACATATCACATAGAATATAGAAGAAATTAAATGGAAAATAAGTTCACGTGGCTTGTCTCTCCAGTAGATAGGTTTTTCATTTAAAAGAATGAGACATATAATACGGAAAACAAAATAAAAAAACTCATGAGTATGAGAGATCAAATAAAAGATATTCCAGTAGGACCAAACATGCTTATCTTCCCAAGCTATGAATCACGAGTTTTGGTTCACATAAATATGAAGAGTGTGGTGCCTAATAGATTGATGAGTTACAACCCATGATAAATTCAACCCTTAGAACTTATTATAATGGATAACATGAAAAACAATGTTGAAAACTTGAATTTAGAATTTTAGAAGTTGTATTGAAATTTTCCATCAAGGTATTTACAACTCCCAAGCATTCGAATAGCTTCAACATTGAGAAAGTGTGTATTGATAATCCATGATAAAAATTAGATTGCTCAAGAATGTAACCTATAAAGGTGACTCAAAATCAGTAAAACCAAGGGATGGAAAGATATTCCAAGAAAATATCAGGTCTAAAATCACCATTGGATTGACAGTAATAGGTTTGAGTCTTTGGTCAATCAGTGAATTTGGGAATACAATAATTGATTTTCATGAATTTTTTTGAAGTAGCAACACAAATATTTAAGGAACTATTGGGCTCTTAGTTTTGTGAATAGAAGTTGAGCATGATACATTGCAACTTCATTTTGGAGAACAAAAGTTGTTCAAGATGCCGAGGAGATGGACAACAGAAAAAATAAAGAAACAAAAAGCGATTGGAAGGACAACACAACATCATCTTTGAGGAAAGAAGTTGCAACAAGATCATGAAAATAAATAAATCTCGGGTTCTCAACCAACAAACTCAAGGATCAGATTATATATATAAGACCGATTTGATTATAATGGATAATGGATAATGAATAATGGCTAATGGTTAATGGCTAATGAAGGGTTAATAGGCTGTAGAGTTGTTATTGTTTCTAGGATATTAGTCCAGAACTATTAGCATTATTGTTGTTGTTGATACTCATGTTGAGACAAGAGTCACTGATGTAATTGCCTATACTATAACATAGTTGAGTCTTGGATATATGGGTAAGAACCAGACTGTCAATGCATCATAGTTTAGTATTGTTAATATAAATGGAGGTCTAAATTTTGAATATACATCCTGTGTATTTGGTCTTGATGCATGCATAGAATGTTGTTTTGTATTATATTTATGTATGATACACCTGTTGAGGGGTCCAATATCTCTTTAACTCAACAATAGGAACCGAACCCACCTTAGAGGCCCAATTACACTCTATAGCTTCTGATGGGTGGAATGGTTCTCCAGATCTTTCGATCTAACTAATTTATCGATGCGATTTACTTAGTGATTGAGAGGATATTTTTTTGTGAAAGTTCCTCCTTTAGATTAAACGTTCTCTTTTGTCTTTTCTTTTATTAGATGAGTATGATAAAGTAAGGTGTGTTGGTATACACCAACTGAGCCTGAGATAAACCTCATTCTCTAGCATGCAAATAATGATATTCACACCTATTACAAGTCTGGTAATAATACATTAACTTGTTGGTATCTCAACAATGTCTGAGATACAATTATTGAAGGAAATTTTGCATGGAATAAGATGAGTGCAATAAAAATAGTTTCCTTAGCCTACCATCAATCACACATTAACACAACAATTTTATTTTCATCATTAAGAACAAAAGAACTGTTAAAATATTGAAAAAGATATCTTATTAATAGATTCATAAACTCTTCCTCATTACAACATCAACCACTGAAATAAAAGTTGGAAGTAGCTCCTCCTCATGATAGCTTTCCTCTTCCTATCATAAGAAATCACATGTTTATCGATGACCTCATCAACGGGCTCAGGGATTTGTCGGTCTCCCCAGGTCAGAGTGTTGTCCAAGCTTACTTCCATATGTATTTTCTCTAGGAATGAATATTGTACTTGTTTGATAAGGGAAACTTCCATATGTTCCAATGGTTTGACCTTCGTTTGGTGAGGTATCACCAAAAATTGAAGAGACAGTGATAGGCTCAATAATTACATGGTGATCGGTTGTTGAGGTGGCAATCTCTGGATGTTGCAATTACTCTTTTTGTGCCCCTGATCCTAGCTCATCCTTGGAGATGTATTTCGGGGTCCCCGATAGGTCGAGAATTTTAGTGTCTAAGGTACTCTTGGCCTCATGGTCGCTTTGTAGAGGGTTTGTAATTGATGCATCAGGGGTTGGAGCAGATGCTCCCCCTAATTCTTTCTCCAATATAATTGGTATCGAAGTTATAAGAGAGACCTCTGAACTCTCTTCATCATCATAGATAGTAATTAGATAAAAAAGGGTATTAAGCACACCCGTTTCACTTGGTGTTTTGGGAATCTAATGCTGGGTTGGAATGGTCACTGACGATATAGCCTGTGGTGATGGAACTCTAGGATTTTCCAGATCGATGGTTTCCTCTAGTGGAGTTTACTCTGATCCGTTTCGCTTCGCTCTGACATTGCTTGGGTCAGTCGAGGTGATCCTCATATTTTCTAATAGTTGAGGATTGTTCTCTAGCTGTTGGATGACTCTTTGGGATTCTTATAATAACAACATTCCCCTCCTTTGTGCCTCTATTCCTTCTACTGCATTGTTCCCTTGTCTAACCCTAAGAGCTTCTTAATCCGTTTGTTCTATCATTTCGACTTGCTCATCCATACTCATAACTTTGAACCTAGTCATGTTTTTGTTATCTTTTATCTATAGTACCTCCTCCCAATCTTGAGCACATTCTGTAAACATCTCATCTTCAAACTTATCATGTCCGTATGGCTAGCAGGAAGAGACTTGTGACGCATGCTGGAGAACTAGGCCTTTAGGGTCATGCTTGCAAAATCGTCCTGTCGGGAACCTATATTCCAACTAGATCAAACCCTCTTATTTAGCTTGTGCAGTATCATTTACTATGAAAAAACCTACATTGAAACCATAGGGTATGAACGCTCGTTTCTTGTCCTTAACCAAAGTGGCATTATATCCCTACAAGATGGTCTGGTAATAGATTTCTCCTATGACGAGCCGATCTAGGAAGTGAGTGGAGAGTAAATGTGGTGTGTCGGTGGCCCCAAATACCCTGATATACATTGTGGTTTTCTCATGGTACCAGTGGCCTACTTTTGAATCATTTTCTTGGCTGCTACAAACAATCTTGAGCATTCTTTTTTGAAAATAATGAAATAAACCCGAGATATGAATTCATTGAAAATGAGAGCATAGGATTTCTTGTACCTGTTTTCTGACAAGATGTTGAAGTAGACATGTAAAGGTAGCTCTGCGACATGGCATCTCATATTCACGCCAAAAAATACATTCCTTGCGCAGACCACGTCTAGCAAATATGAATCCATGTCAAAAGCAGGTGTTTCTCCCTCCTTTTGTGTCTGAGCCTGCAATATAATGGTGCTCAATTTCTTGGAGATGATTACTCCCCAGTTGAAGATACTCCCGAAAATAGACACGGTGTATTCCAGGGGCATCCATACTTACGAGAACTTAGCACAATATTTTTCCCCATATAATCGAAAAATTAGAGCCATTAAGTAGATATATGGATCCGTTAGATTTGTTGTCCCGTACTAGCCATTTCTCCAGTTTGTGAATTTCTTGTCCTCCTTCCACCAGGAGGTCATTAATTGGCTAGTGTCATGGAATTCATAGAAATTCACCATGAAATTTGTGTTCAACCACTCCGTCGGGTTCCTGATCTTGTAATATTTTTGGACCTCTGACAGGAGAAAAAATGTGACACATCCACCATTCTCATCATTGATTAGGCACGTATTAGCATATGTATGATCGATTATCCAACATAGAGTATGAATGTAGGGAAATACTAAGGTTCTAAAGGATACCATATGCAAGCACGACCGCCGGATATTCTAAAAAACCTGGTCATCGAGCGCCCTTACATCCGAGTCACTCCGGGGGATAAAGTCTCGGTAATATTCTCGGTTAATTCTGTGGAAAAAATATCCCCATTGTGGGAGAATTATCTTTGATCTAGTGGTTGATTCTATATCGCCAAAAGAAGGGGGCTGAGAAAATTCCTTCTTAGTCGATGTTTTGATGACCGGTTCCACTCTAGGAGAAAATTCTAACTACCTCACAACACCTGGAGAAGACCCTTCCCCGATCTCTTCTTCCTTCAATTTTGGTTCCCTTGGCGAGAGTCTGGTCATTGGCTTCCTTGGAGGAATTTTTTCCTGTAGAGAGAACAACATTAGACATCGTGTTGTAGATAGAATGCTGATACATAAAAATACGACCACCAAAATGAAAAAATTAACACATACCTCTTCTTCGCACTAGCTTAACCTAGTTTTGAAATTCTGAGAATCAAGTGCAACTCTTGAGACACTCTTTTTGCTTCTTCGATTGCCTTGGAAATGAGAAACTTGTGTGTAGAATGTTGGGGTTCAAAATTGTCTTAGTGATTTAAAAAGATATAATACTTACCTTGTCGCATCAGTTATTCAATTAGGGGTGTAGGTGTGGTTCTACAAAATCTGTTGCCAGATTTTCCTTATGCTCAAGATTTAAATGCAGTCATAGGTTTGAGGCCTAGACGCGGGCTATAATGTGGTTCATTGACGATTTCAAATTCTCGTTGTTCGATCAACGCATGGGGTAGCAATGTATGCAGAGAGAAACATTAACTGGCCTATTAAATGGAAGAATCTGATCTTATTTTGTGCTGAAAATGTCCCATTGTTCTGCTAATTTAACGGGTGGATCGAGAGTCATCGCTTTTCTTTAGACAATGTGCGTTGATATCTCTTGGAAAAAAATTTGACATCGATCCATCTTGCTGTATAGCACTAATGTGGAAATGTTGACCTGGAAGTGTGACTAGGACACGAGGAAACCTAAGGTGACTCAGGATGAAACTAGGTTGTATGAAATTCCTACTCGGCAAAGACACGTGGCATTTGAGATTGGCTTCTTCGTTTAAGAGTGTTATTTAGAGTCATGTATTTTCATTAGATAAGTGTTTTAACAAACAAGTTCTACCCTACCGATGCCAAAAAAGTATCAAGGATCGACGATAAGTTTAAACAAGTGTTTCTGGATTACCCCCTCAAAACTGTTCGATGCCAAAAATGCATCGGGGATCGGTGATCGACGATGTGTCAATGCAAAAGTTTTCCATGATTTAAATATTTGATATTTCACTGACCTCGAAAAAATGGATTAGTAATCGGATATTGGAGGTTCATCATGGCCCATGTTAATATTTAGCACTCTCATATTTCTCTGATGCCGATGGGAAATAAACCATTTCTTGAATCTTCTTTGCAAACAACCAATGAAAATCTAATTTTTATTTTACTGATGTCGATTATACATCGACAATCGAAGATTATTGTTACTATGTGGTCATTTTACTTGCTCAGATTTTGCCAACGCCGAACATAAGCGCGTGGGTCACAATTTTAACTGTGGACCCTTAGTTAAAATGTCAAGTTAGTTTTTAGATACAAAAGTTTCACTGTGACATGCCCAAATAAATCCAATCTTGATCTATGATGATACATACAAACACACTTAACGATCACTACACAACTTACTCAATTTAGAAAACAGGACAAAAGAAAACAAGTGGTACCCAAAAGAGAAAAAAATTCATAAATATTTTACGGTGTGTTGAGCGCTCAACAAATGGCAATTCTTTGGGAAAAAGAAGAATATTTTATCCTTCCTTCGGGCTTAGCTCATGAAGAAGTTGATTGAGAAACTAACTGGATTATGTTTTATCAGTGTATTTCCTATCCATGCATGTCCAATTTCCTAGGTTCGTGAATCTAGGTCCGCCTATGGAGTTTATCTCTTATCCCACCTTCGTTCCTCTTGAATGTGAACCATGTCCCTTCTCGATAATATCTAGGTAAGGCATTCACTGGCTTGAGGCCATTTTAGTTATCTTTATTCCCTCACTACGATGTTTCTTTGATTCCAGCGAGTGTCCATAGCCCTGACAGAGTCAACCCGATGTCACAGACCTTGCTCCGATGCCAGCGAGTGTCCATAGACCCGACGAAGTTACTACATACCCTCTTCAACTTTGCACTCATTTAATATAGTTGATTTATTTCTGGTAGAAATTCCCTGAGCGAGTAGGAGAGGATGATGTCTGTTATTTGCAAGATGAAAATTTAATGTGAAATTCTTCCTATCTCTATCTAGAGGTACAAGTGATCCTTTCCAACTTTCCATGTTTCCCTTTGGGATTTACCAGACCACTAGGAAGACACTTCATTACTTACCAAGGTTGTTTGTTTTTCAAAGACAAGATATAGATCTCCTTGAAGAAATTTTTAATTGCCCAATGTTTCTTATGTTGCGTGTAAGCGTAAGTTAGGAGCAGAGTTTACTACACCATATTTATGAAGTTCGACCAATGTTTTACATAACACAAATTTATTACAAGAAAATAACAAGAAAAAGAAAAGACACAAATAAAAAGGACTATGCAATCAATCTACCCTAAACCCACACATTTATCCTAATCAGAATGTAAAATGAAAAAGACACATATTTTTTTCATAACAAAAAAATTGTTTTAGGGCTTGGCCATTTAATTGGAGGGCGTTGGGTTCCCCCCTCAGATTTTGAAACCGATATATTCCTGCCCCAATTTTCTCAGATACTTGCAAAGGTCGGAGCCATAGATTCTCAAAGTTCAAATGTTTTCCCTTAGGTTTGTTTGCTCTATCCAATTTCAGGACTAAGTCTCCTAATTCAAATTATTCTCTTTGGACTTATTCTTGTCAATCCATCTTTTAACTATCTGTTGATGAGCGAAGAACTTAGAATTTTCTTTCTCCCTTTCCTCTTCAACCATGAGGAGGGTATCAATTCTTTGTTGAATAACTGATGAGGGTTGTCCTCTTGAACCCTGAGCAAGCTAAGGTGACGAAAGATATAACCCATTTGGGAGAATGTCTTATTGTCCATATACCAGAAAGTATGGAGAGTTTCCTATAGATTCCTTGGGTGTTACTTTATCTGCCCATAAGGAATTATGAAGCGAGCTATGCCAATTCCTCTAATTGTCTACGACTATTTTCTTAAATATCCTCACTAGGTTCTTATTAGTTGATTCTTCACCCCATTTCCTTATGGATAGTAGTTTTCAGAGTATCTTATTATGATTCCTTTCTCTAGAGAGAAATATGTTAATAGACTAGAATAAAAGTAAGAAGCGTTATTAAAAATGAGAATGAAGGGCATCCCAAACCTTGTGATCAGTTGTTGTTCTATGAATTGGATTACAACCTTTTCATTCACGTGAGTCAAAAGGATGGACTCTGCCCATTTCGTGAAATAGTCTGTAGAAGTCAGTATGTTTTTATGTTGTTTTGAAAAACTCGGGGTAATCTCCCCTATGACGTCTAACCCCCATTTCTTGAATGGTATGGATATGGTCACTGGTTGGAGTGGGACAACTGCTCTGTTTTCTCTACCAATTCTCATTTGACAAGATTTACAGTTCCTAGTGTATGTATGAGCGTCCCTAAATAGAGTAGGCCCGTAATAACCGACTCTTAATATTTTGTGAGTTGTGGTATTTCCTGAAAAGTGTCCACCTGCAAGACCATCATGGAGCTCTCTCAGAATATTTTCTACATATTCAAGTTCGAGAAATCTCAAGAGTAATCCATCATAATTTATGTGGAAAAGTACTGAATTTATGAGGCGATATTGCACAAATTTTAGTCTGATAACTCTCCTTTCCTTAGGGCTTAGGTTTTTTGGGAAAGTCCCATGATGTAGAAGGTAAATAAATTTTCAATGGCAAGAATCTTTCCCTGGGGGAATGTATAAATCTTCACTACACCATAATGCTAATTCATTATCCCACCCAGGGTCTTCATTTATTCGATCTTGGGATTCTGCAACAAATTTAAACAATCCTTGTCCCTTTACTAATTTGGTAGGTTTTATATCTAGATCAAATTCTTGGGCAAATGCCATTCAATTTCCCCGTCTCTCACCCATCTGTTTTTGAGTGAATAGGAATTAGACTGCGGGAAGAGGCACAATGACTTTGGTGTGATTTTTTAGGATGTAAGATATGAAATGTTTTACTATTTTGTACATCGCATAAGCCTGTTTGTCTATAACAGGGTAGTTCAATTCGTCTCCTTGGAGATTAGTGCTCATAAATGATACCAAAGTCTTATTGTTATCATCATCCTTCTTGGTCAATACTGAAACTAAGGACTGGTTGGAGGCAAAAGTATAGAGGAAGAAATATTTACTAAAGTCGGGACTTTGCAGCACTGGAGCTTGAGATATTGCAGTCTTGATATTTTTGAAAGCATTTTTTTGCTTGTCATTGCACTTAAAATATGCATCCTTGCAAATCATTTTTTATAAGGGTTTGACAGTTTCAGCGAAATAGGACGTGAACTTTCTCACAAAATTAATTTTCCCAAAGAAGGATTGCATAGCCTTTTTGTTATGGGTAAAGGGAAGCTGAGCTATTTCCTCTTATAACACCCCGGGTTTTGAACCCCCATTTTAAATAATGTATTTTTATAATGATGAGAGGCCAGAGCACCCAACAAATTATTAAAAGGCCACTGTGCATAAGAAATGTAATATTTTGATCATTATTAATAATAAATACAACGTTGGCTTCTAGACGGACAAGGACTAGAGTTATATGGGGATATGATTCCACAAGAGAAGGGGATTGAGGGGCTAAGTGTTTATTCCTATTTTAATTACCCTTTTTGTATAAGGGAGTAGATAGTTTATGTCAGCTTCTTGGGGAAGGCCATGAGGTTCTTGATTCCCCACGAAATTACTTAAACCCGTCTCTGATCTGATGAGGATTTTGACTGATGGCTTGTTCGTTGATTACTTGTTTGTTCATTCATTATCTTATTCACTCATCCACTTTATCACTGGTTCATTCGTTCACTCACTTACTCACTCATTCATTCATCCCATCCTTACCTATCACTTGTTGATCCATCCTCATCTGTGTCTTGGCTTGGGAAAGGAAAACAAATTGCTGAAGAGAAGCCATGGTATCATTGGCTGTAGAGGTTGCTGGTGTAATCCAACCATGACTTGAGCCCTGCATGTCTGAGATGTGTTGGCCTGTGTCTAACTTTGTTCACTGATGCGAGTCCTGATATTTACAACATTGAGATTCTAGACCAGTTGTGCTGGAGACCTGGAAGGGGAAGGACTGCTTGAGGGACTGCGTGGAAGAGAAGGGTGGAGGTCCATTCTCTTAGGTGGTGTAGGCTGGGTAGAAGAGAGTTGGGTACTTGGATTTTTGTGAGTGTTGGGAAATCCTGTGGGATATTGAGTTCTGACTGGTTTGGGAAGCCAAATAACACTCTGGAACCGTCCTTGTGGATTCATAGCCCTGGCTCGAAGGTGACACTACTATTGAGATTTGGAGCAATAGTGTCTACAGTTGGATGAAACGTCCTTGGTCTGTAGCAAGTTGGTGTCATATTTTATAAAGATAAGTGCTCTCTTTTGTGGTATTATTTATCTGTATATGAATGTATTACGTTGTGTATTTATTTATCATTTAATTGAGTCTTAGCATATGCATGCTTGCTAGTTATTGTTGTGCATGTCGTTAGATATTTTCTTTTATGCATCCTTATTAATTTAAAAAGGTATTGGTAAGAGAAAGAAGTCCAAGGGTGGGATTGAAAGTAGCATACCCTGGCTTATGGGTGGCTGGGGATGTTACAGATTGGTATCAGAGCTTCTGGTTGAAACACCGGGCTAGTATGGGATGGATTTGTTGGTCAGTGTCTCGTGGTTGAGATCAAATTCTGATCATGAAGTTGAAAAGATCAAGAGGAATGGCATTGTAGAATCTACGCAGGAGTTAGAAATTCAGAGATCCTCTGTAAGGTTTTGATGAATCATGACCATCCCCTTTGAATTCAGGAGTGATTACCACTGTGGGATTGAGAGAGATCTGGGATCGTTGGATCAGAGGGTAGGTGAGAAAGGGTCATCCAATGAAAGCGAAGAAAATTTTAAGTCACAATTGTCAGATCTCATTGGAAAGAGATCGAAAACCAGGAGGCATTACGGGGACCGAAGTTGCACGAGAGTTAATTCCCCAAGACAATGACGAAATCCAAACCACAGTTTCACCGAGGGGTTATGTTTTAGCATCAAAAGAATTGTGGGGAGAAAGGCGGTATACTCCAAACCGTCGATGTGTGCCCTCTCAAATTGAAAGGAATTAAGTGATGTGACATGTTAGTGCTCGAACATCGAAACTACGAAGAGTCGAAGGAGATCCAGATCACTGATCAAAGTGGAAACATGGCAGGAGATCCTGCACTCCGGTGGATAACCACTTCGGAAGAAAGACCGATGCGAAAATCTAGAACTCCTGAAGGCCCAAAACCCGTAGTTCACTTGGATTGTCCATCAACGAGGACACTCGGTGCCAGATCTCTCACTTCAGAGACTTAGTACTCCAGAAGTTTTTGCAGAGTGAAGCACTAGCGCAATAATTACCCTAAGTCCTAAATTAATTGAGAACCATTGATCTTTGCAGCAGTATCTCTCGAAGGTGGGGGTTAATACAGATCGTCCGATAAGGGAGACACATGTTGACAGACTGGCCAGTTTAGGAATTCAGAGGTTGGGAGAATTAGAAGAGTGCTAGTGTGGAAAATCCCGAAGGCCAAAGAGCCAAAGTGGTGGGGCTTGATGACATCACCTAGAGGTGATGTGGACCCCGGAAGGCAAGCGTAAAAGCTTCTGAAGCCGAAATTTCGAAGTGACATAGCTCGTGGACGTCACTTGGGATGAAATGGACACATGGGATGTGTTCCATGTTTCAGTGAGTTTTGAACCTATGCAGGATTGAAACGTCAGTTAGAACGTGACATGTGTCACCTGCCCGATTGGGCCACGTGTCCACTTCTAGTATCTCTCCATGTGGTGACAGACCGTGTTGTCCAGAGGCTGGGCAATCCAGAGGAAAAATATGTGACAGTTGCATTGGGTCAAAAACTCCTGAAGACCATAAGGCCAGAGTACATATCGACCGTTTATCTTAGAAGACACACGATAGTAGATCTTGCAGCGGTTCGGAGGATCGACACTCCGGGAGAAAGTGAAGGCGAAAAGTTTGAAACTTCTGAATCTCGAAGAGCTGAATAGATTGATAGTCGTTGATCTGTGAGAGACACACATTGATGGATCGTTTATTTCAGGTGAAATAACTCAGGGAGAAAGTGAAGGCGGAAAGTTTGGAACTCCCTAAGCATAAAGAGACAATGCAATTCATATCCATCGATTTGTGGGAGGAGACGCGTCACCAGATTGTGAAATCTGGGTGGAATCATTCCAAGAGGAAGCAAGCAGGGGAAGTTGAGACTTCCGAAGGATGAAGTACCGAAGTGAACTAGAGCCGTTGATTTGAGGTGGACGCGTGGCACCTAATCCTAAACTTCGGGTACGTAGTACTTAGTGGGAAAGCGAAGTTGAAAGTGATGAACTCCCGAAGAGCGGAGTCCCGAAGTGGATCTCGATCGTTGATCATGAATGAGAATGAGGACCGTTGATCTGGTCCTGAATGAAAGTTCTGAAGTTGCGAAGCACCAGGAGGGATTTGGCCGCGGTTTTGAGCCATGGTCACCTGGGGAAGTGGTTTGAAGGGAGTGCCTGTGTAGAATTAAAATTCTGTATTGGCTAAAGGATAACATGGGAGTGTTATATGATACAGATTGATACATATATGTTCTTCATGAATTGAGAAGAAAAAAAGGACCTGCAACATGGTTTGACAAATTTTGTTTGTCATATGCATAATTCTAACAAAATGGTCACTTGGACATTTTGCAGAATTAAGGGGGTTAAACACATCATCTCAGGATGTGTATTGAGGAAATTGAAGAAGGCAAGGGATCCTCCAACCATGATAAGGAGTCCAAAGGCTAGAATACTAGAGTTGGTAATGAAGAGATAGAGTCCAATGTACACAAGGGAAAGGGAGAGCAAGAAACATTAATAGAAACTGTAAGAAGCCTGAAAATAGAAGTCCAGAGCTACAAAGTAGACAATGAGAGGATGATGAGGGAGAAAATTCAGATAAATGCTTGCATGCTGCAGAGCTTAAATCAGTTTCAAATTAAAGCCAAGAATGGATCAAAGCAAGAGGAAGGAGGTAGGTGTCATGAAATAAGAGATGATCATGGAAGAGTTGTTTATTCTAGAAGTTCTAGCAGAGCTCATAGACACCACCCACCTCCTTACTCAGAAAGGAATTCTTATGCATCTGAATATTCCTTAAGGAGTGTGGAGGTGTCTCCTGGTAGGCACCAAAGAAGGAGACAAGAGGTGGATAGTTTGCAAGGAGAGTTGAGGAAGCTCAAGCCACCATCCTTTGATGGTGAAAAAGAAAGGGAAGACGATGTCGAAGCATGGTTTCTTGGACTCAAGAGGTATTTTCAATTGCATAACTATTCATCAAACCTGGAAGTCAGGATTGCCACATACCATTTACATGGGAAAGATGCAATGTGGTGGGATCAAATGAAGAAATTTGAATATGTTAATGAGAATAGGATCACTTGGAAGAAGTTCAAGAAGTACTTCCATAAGGAGTACCTCTTAGAGAAGTTCTATGACAAGGAAATGTAGGAGTTCTTCGAACTAAGGCTGGGAGGCATGACTATGGTAGAGTATGACAAGAAGTTCTTGGGATTGTTAAAATATGTTGGGTTTATAAATGATGTAAAGGTAAAGATACAGAGGTTTCTAAGTGGATTTCCAGGATTTTATAAAGAAAATATTATGTATGATGAGCCCAAGGCCTTGACTGAGGCCATCAGGAAGGATAAATACATGTATGAGCAAGGATAGGGAAGAGAGTCCCTGCAAAAATATTGGAAGGATAAGAAAAAGGAGAAGTCCGATGAGAGGAGGAAAAGATTCAAAAATCCCTTCTGTAGGAATGAGCCTAATAGAAGTCATCAAGATTGGTATGCTAAGGGTGAATCCAAGAAATAAGACTCCTTGGGAAAAAGAGGAAGACCACCTATCCAATGTTGGGGATGCAAAAAAGATCACCTGTACAAGGATTGCTTACATAGAAAGGAAATAAATGAAGACTGTGAACAACGTCCAAGAGGCTACAACAGTCGACGATATGGGAAGAATCTATTCATATTTAGATGATCGACAAGCAGATTACCGGTCCAATATGATCGATGTGGAAGGCAAGATCATAAATAAACCTGTTTCTATTTTAATTGATTCAGGAGCAAGTCATTGTTACATTGATCCTAAAATAGTGGATATATTACATTTGGAGAAAATTAATCTTGGAAAATCAAGTTTGGTACAGTTAGACACTGGAACCAAAAGGAGAATCCATGATATGGTCAGAAGTTGTTCCATAAGTCTTAATGGCATGAATACTAGTGTGGATCTAAATATCATACCATTGGGGTCTTATGATATTCTAATTGGAATGGATTTGTTGTAAAAGCATCATGCTATCCTAGATTGTCATAGAAAGACATTTACCTATCTTGATGAAGATGGAAATTAGAACATTGTGAAAGGAGTTCCAAGACCCATCTATATAAGGAATATTTCAGCCTTACATCTGAAAAGATATTTTAGGAAAGGATGTCAATTGTATGCAGCTCATGTGGAAGAGACGGATAATACCAAGGGGCCAAGCCGTAAATATTTCTTGGTACTAGAGGAATTTGAAGATGTATTCCAAGAAATACCAGGGTTTCCACCAAGAAGGGAGATAGATTTCTCAATTGATTTAGTGCCCGAAGCTTCCCCGGTGTCAAAAACACCTTATAGAATGAGCACACCAGAGTTAAAAGAATTACAAATACAGTTGGAGGAATTGTTGAAGAAAGTGTACATACGTCCAAGTGTTTCACCTTGGGGAGCACCCATAATTTTTGTCAAAAAGAAGGATGGAACCTTGAGGCTATGTATTGACTTTCGACAACTGAATAAGTATACTATAAAGAACAAGTATCCTCTACCCAGAATTGATAACCTCTTTGATAAGATAAGAGGAGAAAATAAATTTTCAAAGATTGTCCTAAGGTCAGGATACCATCAGGTAAGAATCAAGGAAGAAGACATTCATAAGACAACCTTTAGGACCAAGTATGGGCATTATGAATTTGTAGTGGTGCCATTTGGATGGACCAATGCACCAACTGTCTTTATGTGCTTAATAAATGGCATATTCATAAATTATTTGGATAAGTTTCTCATAGTGTTCTTAGATGACATACTTATCTATTCTAAGTCTGAAGAGGAGCATGAACATCACTTAAGATTGGTTTTGCAAGTGTTGAGAGAAAATCAGTTGTATGCCAAGCTGAGTTAGTGCTCGTTTTGTCAAAAATAGATCCATTAATTGGGACACATTATTTCAGAGCAGGGCATAGAAGTATATCCAGAGAATATTGAATCCATTAGGAGATGGCCAACACCCAGAAATGTGTCAGAAGTAAGATCTTTTATGCGATTAGCTGGCTACTACAGCAGGTTCATAGTAGGGTTCTCTAAGATTGCTCATCCCATCACTTCTTTTCAAAAGAAGGGAACTAAATTTGAATGGACACTTAAGTGTGAAGAAAATTTTAATTGTTGAAGGAATTACTTACTAGTGCACCTGTGTTAAAGATTGCTGACCCAAATGAAAGTTTTGTGGTATGTACAAATGCATGTAAGGAAGGACTTGGGGGAGTCCTCATGCAAAATGGACATGTCATTGTCTATGAGTCCAGAAAGCTTAAGGAGCATAAGAGGAACTATGCCACAGATGACTTGGATCTTGCTGCCATTGTCCGGGCCTTGAAGATGTGGAGGCATTATCTCATGGGGAAGAGATTTGAATTAATAACAGACCACATTAGCCTGAAGTATCTTTTTGAACAACCAACCTTGAATTCCCGGAAAACAAGATGGCTGGAATTTTTAAGTGAATGTGACCTCGATATCAAACATATCAAATGTAAGGAGAATAAAGTTGTTCATGCACTTAGTAGAAGAGTTCATCTCATGCATGCTACTGTTTTCAGTATGCATCAGTCAGACTTGAAGACAAGAATTTTAGATGGTCTTGTTATAGATCGACATTACCTACAGGTAAAGGAAAGCTTATAGCAAGGATATGTACAACAAAAAATAAAGGAGTACGAGATAGAGAAAGATGGATTACTCATGCATAAGAATAGAGTCTATGTTCCTAGTTCTGGAGAACTAAGGAATGTGGTATTGAAGGAAATGTATGATGTTCCTTATGCTGGACATCCCGGTTAACAAAAGACAATTACAGCAGTAAGAAGACAATTATTTTGGCCATGAATGAAAAAGGATGTTGTTGATTACATTGCTCGATGTATGGAATGTAAAAAGGTGAAGGATGAGCATAGGCACCCAACGGGTTTGCTGCAACCATTGCTAATGCCTGAGAAAAAGTGGGAGGTGATAACCATGGATTTCATAACTAAAATACCCAGGACAACAAGACAACATGATTCAATCATGGCGGTGGTTGAAAAATTAACAAAGGATGATCATTTTGTCCCTATAAAGAAAACACATACAAGGACTAATATTACATAAATTTACATGAGAGAGATTGCTAGGTTGCATGGGATACCTAGGAAAATTGTCATGGACAGAGATACAAAGTTTACCTCCAATTTCTGGAGGGGATTGTTTAAATGATTTGGTACAAATCTAAACTTCAACACAACGTACCACCCACAGTCAAATGGACAAATAGAGAGGGTCAACCGAATAATTGAGGACATGTTGAGAATGTATGTGATGGATAAGCCATCTAAGTGGGAATATTACTTGCACTTGGTTGAGTTTGTATATAATAATGGGTATCAAGGTTCATTGAGAATGAGCCCATTTGAATCCTTGTATGGTAGGAAATGCAATACTCCAGTGAGTTGGGAAAACCCAATAGATAGAGTTGTACTTGGGCCAGAGTTTCTAAAGGATATGGAAGACCACATGGTTAAGGTCAAGCAAAATTTGAAGGCAACTCAGGATAGATAGAAAGTTTGTGAAGATAAGAAAAAAACATCTAGAGAAGTTAAAGTAGGGGAGCATGTACTTTTGAAAGTAAAACCTAATAAAATATTTTTGAAATTGGGTAGTTGTACAAAGTTGGCAACCATATTCTATGCTCCATTTGAAATATTGGACAGAATAGGGCCAGTTGCATACATGCTTGCATTGCCTACTTCCATGAATGTGAATAATGTATTTAATGTGTCTTTACTAAAGAAATATGTACATGATCCTAACCATGTTATTGATAGGCATATGATTCAGGTAGATACAAAGGGAGACTTTTAGGTTCAACCAGTGCGGGTATTGTATGGAAAAGTCAAAATTCTTTGGAATCGAGTTATAGAGTTGGTAAAAGTTAAGTGGACCTGCTATGGTCCTGAAGATGCTACCTGGGAGCATGAAGATTGCATGCATGCAGAGTACCCACATCTTTTTGAATAAATTTTGATATTTTGATCTCTATTTTGTATATGCACTGAGGACAGTGACAAAATAAAGGGGAGGGGATGTAACACCCCGGGTTTTGAACCCCCATTTTAAATAATGTATTGTTACAATGATGAGAGGATAGAGTGCCCAAAAAATTATTAAAAGGCCAGTGTGCCCAAGAAATGTAATGTTTTGATCATTATTAATAATAAATACATTGTTGATTGCTAGACGGACAAGGACTAGAGTTATAGGGGGGCTATGATTCCACAAGAGATGGGGCTTGAGGGGCTAAGTGTTTATTCCTATTTTAATTACCCTTTTTTTCTAAGGGCGTGGATCGGTTATGTGAGCTTCTTGGGGAAGGCCAGGAGGTTCTTGAATCCCCACGAAATTACTTAAACCCACCTCTGGTATGATGGGGGGTTCAGATGATGGCTTGTTCGTTGATTACTTGTTCGTCCATTCATTCTCTTATTCACTTGTCCACTTGATCACTGGTTCATTCATTCACTAATTCACTCACTGGTTCATTCATCTTGTCCTTACCTATCACTCATTGATACATCCTCATTTGTGTCTTGTCTTGGGAAAGGAAAACGAATTATTGAAGAGCATCCACTGTATCCTTGGTTGTAGAGGTTGCTGGTTTAATCCAACCATGACTTAAGGCCTGCATGTCTGGGATGCGTTGTCCTATGTCCATCTTTGTTCACAATTGTGATTCCTAAGAGTTCCAGCATTGAGATTCTGGACCAGTCGTGATGGAGCCCTAGAAGGGGAAGGACTACTTGAGGGACTGCATGGCAGAGAAGGGTGGAGGTCCATTCTCTTGGGTGGTGCAGGTTGGGTACTTGGATTTCTGTTAGTGCCGGGAAATCCTGTGGAAGATTGAGTGCTGACTAGTTTGGGAAGCCAAATAACACTCTGGAACCGTCCTTGTGGATTCATAGTCCTTGTGACATTGTTGTTGAGATTTGGAGCAGTAGTGTCTACGGTTGGGTGGAACATCCTTGGTCTGCAACCAGTTGGTGTCATATTTTATAAAGATAAGTGCTCTCTGTTGTGGTATTATTTATCTGTATATGAATGTATTCCACTATGTATTTATTTATCGTTTAATTGAATCTTAGAATATGCATGCTTGTTGGTTATTGTTGTGCATGCCTTTAGATATTTTATTTTATGCGTCCTTATTAATTTAAAAAGGTATCGGTAAGAGAAATAAGTCCAAGGGTGGGCTTGAAGGTAGCATACCCCGACCTATGGGTGGATGGGGATGTTACACCTCTATTTGTTTGGGATCTATATGAATTCCTTCTTGAGATATAATATGACCTAGTAATTTCCCTTCCTTGACACCAAAGATAGTTTTATTAGGGTTTAAAGATATTCCATATTTCCTACACCTTTCGAAAATCTAGGTTAGATGTTGGATGTGCTCTTCTCTGTTCTTTGAATACACAGTCACATCATCCAAATATACTACTACACGTTTGTTAATCAATTCCCAAAAATATACATCCATGGCCCTTTGGAAGGTTTCCCCTGCATTAATCAACCCAAAGGGCATGCATTTATAAGAAAAGGATCCCCACTTGGTTCAGAAGGTAATCTTCAATTAGTATTCCTTTGAAACTAGGGCCTGGTTATAAACTGAGAAACAATCTAAAAAGGAAAAATCTTCAGAACCAAAGACGGTCTTCAAGGGTTGTTCCATTGGTGGGACTAGGTAGTTATCATTTTCTAATTATTTTTTAAGGTTTATGAAATCTATACATAAGCGGATCTCCCCATGATTTTTTATGACAGGAACAAAATTTTCTACCCAGGCATAATGTCTAACCTGAAAAATAATCTTAGCATCTAATAACTTCTTTAGCTCTTGGTACATCAGGGGTTCTAGAGATGGATGGTACTTCATGAGCTTTTGTTGAAAGGGTTTTATTCAATATTTTAATGGGATTGTGTATTGGATAATGCGAGTTTCATAAGTTTTCAATTCTCGGTAGGACCATGCAAAGACATCTTGATATTCTCTAAAAGGTTTGAGATAAGCTTTCCTATCTTCTTTAGACATTGTTTTACCTAGATTTACATTCTTAGGGTTTTTCATGGTTCCTAGGTTTATAGTATCGTAGATGGGACATGAAATCCCTGTCTTAGTGTTCCTTGACCCTTTAATCCTTTCCCTCAGGTCAAACAGGTTCTCGAAATTGGCTACCCCTTTCAATATCAAGTGAAACCTTGGTTTATTATTAGAGTGATATGTTCCGTTCATCTGTTCGTGGAAGTCGGTTTCTGCCAGTTTCTCTTTGAATACCTCATCATCAATAGACTAATCTTTAAAATTCTCTTGATTGGTTAGAAAATCTACAATCTGTTCATATCCTTTGAAAACCTTCCAATTAGAAATATTGTTGGGTACTGGTGGTTTCTAGAGTAGTTCCATAGTGAACCTGGAGGCTTCATAGTCTTCTAAAGGGGATAACCTTGAGGCTCCAATGGCTAGGGAGTCAGCAAGAGTATTCTTTGTCCTGCGAACAACATTAATATTAAAGGCCTCAAAATGTTCTATTAGTCTATGCACCTCTTGTTGGTAATTTCTCAAGTGAGGTGAATTTCAATGGATAATATTCTTTACCTGCCTAACAATAATTTCAAAGTCCCAAAAAACTTTCAGTTATTTAATGTTTAGGTCTATTGATTTCATCAGTCCTTGAACTAGAGATTCATACTCAACAATGTTATTGGTGCATTCAAATTCTAGTCTGCAGGATAGGAAATTCCTCTTTCCCTTCGGGTCAATAAGAATACATCCTTCTCCTAACACTTCTTGTGATTTAGACCCATCAAAGTACAACGTCCAAACTTGTGAGAAAAATTTGTCAACCTCTTCAGGCCTAGTTATTTTCTCATCTCCATATACCTTGTCTGTTGTTTCCAATAGAGGTTCCTGACAAAACATGCTTTCTTCTGTTGCTGCCAGTAGATTAATTTGAAAATTCATTTCAGAGTTTTGAGTGAGAGGTACATCAGACGAGAGAGGAGAGAAATTTCCGAAATCAGAATCACATGAGTAGTTTCCTAGCACGGGGAACTATGTCGACGAGGGTTCATTGAGGGATTCTAAATCAGTGAAAATATGTTTGAGATATATTTCCCTATCAATCCAAATCATGTTGGTATGTCCCTTAAGTGGCAACCAGAGGTGAGACCATTCTATGCTAAAGTATCCATTCAGTTTCTTGGACCAATCTTGACTAAGTAGCAGTCCATAAGCTTCTGAGATATCTACTACAATTATGTCAATTACTTGAACAAATTTTGGGTGTGTAGCCATTCTGATCATAACATCCTTAAGTTCCCCAATAACTTTTACATGTTTTCTATCTAGTTTTATAACATGTTTATTAGTTTTGAGCGGGATTGCATTCAATTTCTTATAGATTGACAATGGCATGACATTGGAGGATGCCCCTGAATTGACTAAACAATTATGCAGGTTTATGTTGAAGACATCAAACATTAAAATGAAAGGTGGGACAACAAACTTTCAGCTTTTGTTTAAAGAGAAAGTGTTCACATTTGGTTTGTTCTTTAAATCCGTGGGAGGTGGGACTTAACGTAGATCAGTGCTTGTTATAGGCACTTATATTGAATTTAAGGCCTGTAACAGAAAATCCTTTGCCTCAGGAATTTTGCACATATCCATGAATGACACATTAGCCTTCAACTTATTTAAGTCTTCTACTATGTTGTAGTCCAACTTGGGTAGCTCCCGTGTGTGTATTTTCATAGGATTTCTTTGGGAGACAAAGGGTTCTTTCATGTGATCGACTATTTGTTTCCCTCTCGAGGATTGGGAAATGATGAGATCATTTGAGACTGATTGAATCTTACCTCGTGATTGCACCGCCAAAACCTCAATGGGTGGTTCCTGAACTTCAAATAAATCATCAAGAGGCATTGGCAAGTTAGGATCCCACAACAACATGGTTGTTTATTCCGCTGGCTCAACTTCCTCCTCATCGAAGATGTTCACCGCTGAGTCTCTTGATTGTTCGGTAAGAGAAACTTCATCTAGAAACCGATTGGCCATTAAATTGATAGCATGCACCCATTGGGAACAATCTCTTTAGGAATGTTTCTCTTGATGGTACGTATAAAAAGCATCGGATGCTACATTACCCAAGTCAATGTATAAGTTGGTTGGGGGAGGTTCAATTTATTTCACTACTACATATGACCAAGTTTTCCATGGTTTTTCATTGCTATTTCCACACATATCCGTCACACTTTCCACGAAAGCAAAGACTATTTTTCGTGGAAATTGTTTCGTTGCTATATCCATGAACCAGGTATTCATGGAAACAACGATGAAATAATTCCTCCATGTGTCATCATCCTCAAGATAGGTTTACCTTAAAAAGCGTGGAAACAACGATGAAACTTCTTCATAATAGGGACGAAAAGCCGTGCCAAAGTAAAAAACTTACCAACATATTACGACGCAGATGCCATACGTGCGACGCAAAAGCATGGAAATTTGCGACGAAAAAGCGTGGCAATAGCGACGAAAAATTTTGGTAGAGAAAACAATTACAACGCAGATGCTATATGTGCGACGCAAAACCATGGAAAAGTGCAAAGAAATTTCATGGAAATAGCGATGAAAATCCTTGTCAGACTAAAACCTAATCATTACCTTGCAACGAACATTCATCAATATTGCCACACCTCCTGTAGGCTTTTAAAAAAAAAATCTACATGAGAAGCTAGATGTTGGGATTCGTGAGATCTTCTAAAACAATGGATTCAACCATGGGAGTGGTTGGGGGACATAATTAGAATTAGGGTAATAGGGATCTATGGAATTAAGTGGATCATCTCCCACCATGATTTTTTAATTATTATGAAGTGGGGTATATTGAAAGGAATTACTTATATCCTCACCATGCTTGATGTGGGTACTACCAAAAGACAATACAAAATACACATGATTGTGTACAATTGATTAATAAATGGGAGGAACAATACATGAGATAGAGTAGTGATAATATGATGAATTTTGATCTTTATATCCATGGTGAAAATATAGTAGGTTGTGCCTACATTGGGATCAATATCGTCACCTAGTTTGGAGCCAATTCTATCACAAACATGAGAGATGAAAATGAAGGACCCATATATCAAGATTTATAGTGAGCACCAAGATTTGATGTACTATGAAAGAAAGGTTACTTTAAATATGTAAATAAGGTGATGTAGGAAGCTATTCATGCTAGAAACATAGTTACTATGAATGCAAGAAATAGAAAACCTTCCATAATTTGGCCACTAAGGCAATGCATGATTCTACTAGTATATATAGTGGAAGATGAAGTCAAAGAATTTTTGAAAAGTTTTCTATAGATAATAGAAAATGATAAATTCACAACAAAGTTAAGGGAGGTCCTTGGGCCAATTTTAGAGTCACCAATAGAGGCACAAGATAGGCCCTTACACCATGTCCAGTGAACAAGGTATGGAAAATTATTTATCTTAAATGCATTGATTCAATGATATGAAGTGTGATAAGTTATGCTCAACTTCGGGTTGGATGTTAAC
>SNQJ01S0017883.1:125389-144450 GCA_010110895.2 Picea sitchensis | reverse complement strand
GAGGCATCGTTTAGGGCTGCTATGATGAAGTCAAAATCATTGATAGTGAGTACAGTCTGCATCTTGGTCACGGTGGCTCTGGATTTCTTCCAAAAAGAAGGTTTCAGGGGAGAAACCTTCCGCTTCTTCAAGGGATCGATCTCATCTCTAGGCATTTTTTATTCACCTTGCTTCTACTCATCTTCTTTTCCATTTATCTCTTCTACTTCGTCATCACCCCCTCGATCAGGTGATACTGAAGCAGTCTTGCCTGAGGAACTTCTTAAGTCTTGGACCTCCTCGGTCTTCTTCCTTCTGCTGGGTCCAAGTGTATCGTGTTGTTTGTGCATGGTCTTTGGGCTGTCAGGGTCAGACATCTCTGCAGGGTCTGCAGGGATAAGGAGGTTTGTTGACCAGTCCTTAGTGATATCCTGAAGGTCCTCTTTCATGAGCTTATAGTATGACTGAAGCTCCTCCTTATGCTCCTCTGCTCGATCTGTAATGTATATGAAGTGTCGATTTGTGCGGAACTTCATCAGGGGTCGGAACCTCTGTAGGGTGTTCAGAGTCATGCGAGGTTCATCTTCGATGGCTCTCTTCAGCTGGAGGTAACATGTGTGAAAAACAATGTTCGACTGCCACATTTTGCTCATATAGCTCGAGTACAAGGGCATGGTGAATTTCGCAGCAAGTGGCTCGAACGACTCAATGTCTAGGAAGGTCACACCTTCCAACATTTCCCAAGAAACAAACACGATGAGGATCAGGAGCCAACTAAAGTGGAATTCATAGCCCTGATCCTGTGCTTTGCGGCAGTCCAGTTCAAGTTGTTTCACTAGGTACTTCACCTAGTTCATCTGTAGACCTTCCACGCACTTCCCTGCAAGGTCAACGACAAAGCCTGCGACCTGCGTGGGTCAGTTCTTCCTTACTAGCTCTCCTGCAATTAATTGGCATGATATGCACACTGCGCCATTCTGGATGGAAGATACCTTATAGCCTCGCATCCCCTTCTCAACATCGTCGTATGTATCCTTGATCTTCTGTGCTAGTGCATGATCTGTGGCTTTTCCTAGATAGAAGTCCTATGGATTAGGTCCTTGCATAGTCAATTCTGTGATCCTATGGATCAATGTCAGATCAACTCTAATACGATGGTCTAGCCATAAGTAGCCGCCATGGTAACATGAAAGTAGTAGCTTGACACAGGAGTTAACTTCCTGGTGCCTTCTGAAGTGTGGGATTTTCATTACAATCAGCGGGGTGGACTATGCGAGGTTCATCATCCACGGTTGGGGGATTATCTTTGAATTCTTCCCCTTCGTCTTGGTCAAGTATTTGTACGGGGTGAGCATGCTATGGTTCTTGTGATCTCCAAGGTTGAATTCGTTGAACTTCAATGCTTCGATCTTGTCCTGTTGTGCTCTTACTGCACATATCCCCTTCGAGAGGTACGGAGTAACCATGGTGTACTCAAAATATCTTGGCACACTATCTCATCTCACTACGCCGACAAGAGGTAGGATGTAATCGGGCAATATGGTCGAGATCAGTTTCGCATTTTCTAGTTCATCTTTGTGCTTGGTTCTCTTCTCTGTTGTAGGTTAGGATGGCACAGATTGACAAGCAGTCGACGGGGAGGTTTTCATTCCTCTCGTCGATGATGCTTGTACACCCATAGACATTACTCTTTCAGTCATGAGGTCAATGAGTACCTCCTTCACAGACTCTTCGACTGCGCTAATTTCTTCGAACATACACGCTCATGGTTGAATCTCTCGGGTTTGAAGAGTAACTAGTCAATGCAACGGACAGATGGTGATAGCGCCATGATCAATGTGCGGAATCAACTAATCTGTGGGCTTAGATTCAAGGTTATCAAAATTTTTCTCGGTGAAAGGTTCTACGTAATAAATAGATAACGAAGCAACAAATCTCTCCAACGGGCGAGAAGCCTCCATTAACTTAGTTTTGTCCGTTACGACGTGGTCCCAATGGTCTGATGGCGAGATGTCTGACCATAACTGTCTTTATACCCATTCGAGGTGTCTTTCTAATGGTTATATTGTTCCCAACAACTATATTACTTCTCTATGGTGAATTTCCATGTGGCGTTGTTCTGATATCTCAACGAAGTTCATGTTTTGTAAATTTTCCCTTTGCGAAGTTCCCTCTGGACCCTTCTATAAATTTTCGATCTTTTCTCTCTTCTTACTTAGTTTTCTATCCTGCTTTCCAGTGAGCTTCGTCTCGGTATTCCTCTTTCCATTCTGATTCTTGTCTTCTTTTGGCATAGTAACTTCGCACTGTTGAGATTCTTTTCTAAGATTCGAGGGAAATAATTCTTCCCTATCTGGGATAGGTACTTCAGTCTTCTGCAAAACTTCTTGTGTTCTTGCAACTTCGACATCCAAGTTAAATATCTTCAATCTATTCTCATGTTCCTCAATCAAATGCGTGATCCTCCTAGTCATGAAATATTTTAATTCTTTCTTTTTCTGCTCTAAGACTTCTTCTTCTTTCCTTCTAGTTTGGTCCTTCTCGATCCAAGGTTTTCCTAGTAACATAGTAAATGGATAGTTGTTCTCAATAAATTTAACAACCTTAAAATATTCCTCCGTCGAAGTTCCATGAGCACTCATAGATATCCGGGTAAGTCTTCCACATAGGGTTATCAATTTTCCTCTGAATAATCATATTCCTCCCAATGAAGGAATCATAGAAGACTCCCCTAAAAGTTCTCAAGTTCTTTCTGTCATGATATTCACCTGTGTTTCCTCATCCAGAACACAATCAATGTCAAAGTCTCATATTCTTGCTTCAATGCACTCTTTTTCTTTGAACATCTCTGATAAGCTGATATGTCGGTGGCCATTCAGGGTTTCTTTCATCTGTAGCAATACTTTCTCCGATTCGTTCTGGAGTTCTTCCATAATCTCAATTTATGGATCTGCCTTTGTGTTTTCTTGGTTCATACTCATTATTTCAACCTTAGCAATCATTCTAGGGAAATCCAATACCTCATAGTCCATAGCTCTACAACAAAGACAACTAGATCTTCTACCAGGGAATTCCTTAGCCAGATGTCCCGGTCTTCTGCAACTGTAACAAAGGGTTAATCCTCATTTTCTTTTAAATGATCCCCAACCTTTCTCATACTGCGCACTAGGATCATAGTAGCTAACCTGCAAAAAAATATTTCTAGGATCCTGCATCCATTTGTTAGTCCAAACATTCTCTCTGTGCATAGGTATAACATATCTTTCACTATTCTTATCAGATCTATTCATATCAAATATTCTTTTATCTATCAGTGCCCTAGTTTTCAAGCTACGACAAATCTTATCAAACATACCTAGATCCATACTTTAGAAACAAAAATTTCCACTAATCTTACTTTCAGTAGAGCACAAAGCTTCCAGATCTAAAAAAATTCACTATTCTTACCTTTATTAGAGCACAGAGCTTGCCGATCTTACCTCTTTAAAACAAAAAATCTCACTTTTACCTTTCTTAGAGCACAAAGCATTCATATCTTACCTATTTTCTTTAGATCAAACTTCTTTTATTAGCACAAAGTTTCACAGATCGAGTAGAATACTGCACACTAGAGCGACAGATCTACGCACAGAGCTTTCACAATTTCAGGTCGAATCTTCGCACATAGCTTCTTTTTCCTTAGTTCCCAGCAATCACAGTTTCAGTCCCAACAACAGAACCATTTGTTGGCACAGGGTTAGACCTAGGGTTCAACGCTACAACAATGCACCAACAAAACCCTAACTACCGGCCCTTTCAGAAACACTTGCGAAGCATATGAAGTCTCACCCGAGGTAGAGGCAAGGGTGGTTGTAGGAATCTAGTGTCTGTAACCTTAGCTGGGACACAGATCTGTGACTGTAACACCTTAACAGGGCACTTAGCAGTTATAGTTCATCAATATCCAGTCTTAGTTTACAATGCAGTTAAAACCTAATTACATAGTATTGTAGTATTTAACCAGATCTACTATATTCAAGCACTAAGCACATCCACATAGGCCATATCTAGCATTCATCCATACTATTAAGCACATAGCATTAACATATCTATCTACCATTCATCTATATTGAAGCACTAAGCAAGTTAACATATAAACACATCAATACATTGGACAAAGAAGAGCAACACAACATGTACGTGGTTCACCCCCACCCTGGGGCTACCTTCACCAACTCTTCGTCTTCTTTATTAGCTTCTTCAATCAGTTACATGCATAGAGCAACAAAAACCCTACTCTGCAGAGGACAGGAGATCTGCGCACCTCGCTAGATCCTCCTTCCTCGGGCTAGGTTGCAACACTAAGCCTCTTCTCAATCTCTTACACTCGCTTGCACTGAGCTCTGCAAGCCTCATACAGTATGCACAAAAGCAATATACACTCAGTACTTATCACTTTCGATCACATAGATCTAACTCTAGCACTTATCACCACTTAACTTAGCACCCCTTAACTTAGCACCTCTTACTTACATCGCCTAGCTACTTATTCATACATTACAAAATTGGGCCTAAACATGGGTAAAACCATGAGATGACATTCCCATACCCGTTACATAAGCCCAAAACCCAAAAATCCCTAAAAAGGGGCCGAGATCCCGCTATCTCCACTTTTTCTTGTGCTCTGCCTTTGACAGCCTGTCGAAGTCCCAAAAATAGGTCAAACCTGACCAAGGATCCTCAAAACTTGGTCAAGGGCCAACAGTGGACTACTAATGATGCCGACCAATGCATTACAAGATATCATTAGAGTAGTCTCTTCTATATCTATATCTTGTGATGGCTCAAATTCTTGATCTTCTTCCTCTTCACAGTCTATGGGGGAAAACTTTTTCTCACCGCATTTATGCTCCTTACTGTACTTGTTGTCACAATTGAAACATGGTCCATTTACTATTCTTTTACCCATTTATTGAGGTGTCAACCCTGTTGATTGAGTGAGGTCAGGGGAGCGAACATGGTTCTCTCTATAGTTATTAGTGGGCACCCTTATAATAGCCATATTTTTGTTTTCCACTTTCCTTTCCATACTGAAAGCTTTCTTTAGGGATTTAGGTTCGAAGAGACACACCTCATGTTGAATGTTCTCCTTTAAAGTGCCCATAAAGAGAGTTAACAGATTATCCTCTAGAGTGTTCTTTACCCTAAGACTGAGATTTTTTAATTGTTGAATGTGCTCTGTAATTGGACCTTTTTGCCGAATATTTATCAATTAACTAAATAATTTATTTCTCTTAATATCTCCATAATGTGATATCAATTCATCCATAAAAATGGACCAAGAGATAACAAATATTTTTTTTCTTTCACAAAGCCATTGATACCAAACAAATTGATCATTTTCTAAATACAAGGATGTAATAGGTACATTTTGTAATCTTAGCACTTGGTGTAGATGAAAGTATTGCTCCATCTGTAATATCCATGTTATAGGATCATTACCAACAAACTTACTCATATCGATCTTTGGAATGAAGTGGTTCCTTAGTGTTGAATTAAATACGTGATGATGTGGATCTTGGAGTATTGAATGATTATGAACTTCAATACTTGTGCTATCCACTTGTGATAACTCCCCATATATGACTAAGTCTCAACGCCATTGTTCTCCTTATTTTCATGATTTCCTTGGATCACCATATCCCTTTTAGGGATCCTTTGTAAGATCATAGCTTCTATGGATTTTTTCATTTCATTCATGGATTTTTGTAATTCTTCCTTATTTTCATTCATGGATTTTTGCATTCCATTCATCGATTTTCGTACTTCTTCCTTATTTTCATTCATCTTATTTTCCATTTGTTCAATCTTCTTTTCCATCTCTTGAATTGTTTTTGTTTGTTTACCAACTCATCACTTGTTATTGGCCAACACTCTGATCATTAGCTGGCCCTGCAATTTGGATAGCTTGTTATGTATCTCCTCATTTTCTTCATGAGTTATAGATGATATTTCTGGAGGTTTAATTGGTATTGAATTCTTGTTGGAGTCATGTGGGGTAAAAATAATAATAGTACTCAATTTTGTATCTATCACAAATTTTGAATAACCAAAAACATATCTTCCAATAAAAAGTTATGCCGATTGTAAGTTGCATACCTTTCAAACCCTAATTTGGAGAATGTTTGGATGTATGAACTTTGTCCTGATATATCTCTAAACTTTGAATCCTTCTAGGTCTGAAATTTCATCATGTAGTACTTTGATATGACTTCTTAAACTTAAGAAAATTTCACAGTTTGAAACTTCATTGATAAAAGGTTATAGAAAATATACCAAAAGGTCTTGTTTAAGACTAATTTCAAGATTATTAAACAATCCAACATCCATAAGATACATCTCACAAAGTGTAATGATTCAAACTTTGAAAATTTTCTCACATGTAATTCGCTATGTCTCCTCAGGATTTGGAGAATATTAGGGTCTAGAACTTCACCGAAATTGGTTTATAGTGAAAATAAAAATATGACTCGTTTGAGACTAATTTGAGGACTAGTCACAAACCCTAAATTCCACAAATGATATTTACAAAAATATAACAAACCAAAACGTAAAATTTTGACCATATGTAACTCACTATGTCTTCTCAGTATCCTCAAAATTTGGTTGTCTAAAACTTCCCATAAAAAAAGTTATAATGAAAATTTCAAGGTGACTCACTTGAGGCAACAAAGTCCTAGGATGGATGCTCTGATACCAAATGTTATGATCCAACACCTTAAAAATGATAAAAAGTCAATGAATATAGTCCACTTTGAGGGAGAAACCTCCCTTTACAATATATCAAATTCAGAAGACAATATGAGATGATATAAGATGATCCTAAGACCAGGTCTCCTTGGTATATATATATATATAGGAGACAAAGGGTTCAATTATAATAAAAAGGTTACAATGAAGGGTTCTAGCCTACACACAAATAAAACACTAGAAATGTAATCATTCAATATTTATGGCTTACTAAGAGGTTTTAAACTTAACATGGGGCTTTTTCGAGGGCTTAACAATTTCCATCCTAATAGTTTGTGTTTGAAAATGAAGTGGGGGAACAAGCATAGCTCTTTGTTCTTCCCAATGCACAAATTTTATATATTCATTAATTGAGACATGATGGGATTATCCATGAAAATCCACTTGTTAATGAATCTAGGGGATTAAACTAAATCTTAGTCCCCCATTTTTTGACAAATTTCCTGGACTGAGATCAACTGCAAATTTATCACATTGATCATCCTTCGAGTTCAAATCCCTTTTAATATGCATAAAAGTGACTTTATCAAATGAAGATAGGTCTCATTTAATTCTGGAGATGATATTTTAAAACTTACTCCCCACTAGATTAGATTGAGATATCATTTCCTTGATGACCAATATCGAGTCTCTAAATACCATTAGGGATATAATACCCTCCCCTTTAGTGATGGAAAGTCCACACCATAAGGCATAAGATTTTTCCAAGCTGTTTGATACTTTTCCTAATCCCCAAAAATAATGAACTACCTTATTTCCTCTTGGATCATGAAGAATCCCACCCGCACCTACCACCCCTAGATTGTTCCTTGAAGCTCCATCAAATAATAGAGAGAAGGACGGACTACCTACAACCACCAAACATGGAACTCATGTAGGTATTTCCTAATATTCCAAGAGGGAGTATATATTGAATATGGAGAAGGGGAGAAAGTGGTGCTAGGGCCAATCTTATATTGTGAAACTCAACTCTCTTCAAAATTATCTAAGGCCTAATCTATGTCATGAATTATGAGTTGTAAATATTCGAAAAAAATATATTTTTCTTTAGAGGCTGATTTCTCTAGCTTAGTCCACTCATTATTGAATATTTTTTTGTTCCTAGCCAACCAAATCTTCCAATACAAAAAATTTAGAAGAGCAGAACAAATTCTTTCAAATAATTTCTTTTTTTTTTAAAGATCCAAGATATTGCTTGCTCCATTTCAAAAACATCTCATCCCAAGTACAAGGCCACCAATGTTATGACCCAAGGGGGGCATATATATGGCTAAATGTATATTATATGACCCCAAGGGTGGGGGGGGGCTTATATGGGCCTAAATGTACATGTAATGTGTAAATACATATGTAATAGGGCCGACCTAGTGATAAAGGGGCCTCATGTGCAGGTGTGAATAGATATATATAAGAGAAAATGTATTCATTATTTGGAGGGAATTGTGAAGTATGAAAGGCATTTGGTTATTTGTGGGGGTTTCCCCTATTCTTTAAGGAGTTATTGTGTAACTTATCTATATTGGAGTTGTGCTCCACGTTGACATTCTGTACATGGTGTGTACTTTTGTTATTTTATGATATTTGTAAGAATTTGGTATCAGAGAGATATTTGTTAACCTCGCTCTGATACCAAATGTTATGATCCAAATGCTTACAAATATCATAAAATAATAGAATTACACACCACGTACAAAATGCCAATGTGGAGCACAACTCCAATATAGACAAGTTACACAATAACTCCTTAAAGAATAGGGGAAACCCCTCCAAATAACCAAATACCTTTCATACTTCACAATTCCCTCCAAATAATGAATACATGATATCTTCTATATAGCTATTCACACTTGCACATGAGGCCCCTTTATCACTAGGCTAACCCTATTACATATGTATTTACACATTACATGTACATTTAGGCCCATATATGCCCCCCCTTTGGGTCATATCATATACATTTAGCCATATATATGCCCCCCTTGGGTTATAACAACCAAATTATTTGTATCATCCCAACAAAGGAAATCAACCAAAATTTCTTGGCATAATTACATCCAATGAACCAATGATAGGTTATTTCTTCTACTTGGGCACACAATACACATTTTGAAGGGTCTACAACTCATTTTTTCTTCAAGTTTTTTGTCGTAAGGATCTTCCCATGAGACAAAATCCAATTGAGGATATTAATCTTGGGCAAGCCATCATTTTTCCAAATATGCTTCCACAAAGTTGATCACTGAGGTAATTGAGTGGATTCAAGATGATAAAGGTACCCACTATGTTTGAGGATTTACCCCATCCTCGACAATCTTTGACATATTTATTCCAAGGGGTGTATCCAATGAGTGCTTGATTAAGAGATAGAACTATAGGCTTCAATTGTTCAGGAGGGGATCCAAAATTCTAGCCAACCCATCGCTCTGTATTTTCTTCCCGATCAAAAATATCATAGAGGGTGATAATTCAACATGCTTTTCATCCAATTTTCAAGAGGAACCAAGTCTAGTCTACTATATAAAGCGTCCTTCCCATAGATGTTTTCCTTCCATATTTTTATTTCTTTCCCATTACCTGGTATCCAAATAGGCTTGTATTTTATTAGAGAAATTTTTTCCTCGAGAAGCTTCAAGATAAGAGATCTTTTTTTCATTTTTAGATATTTCTCAACACATCTAGCTCTTGAACCTTTGAAATACTTTTTCCATAGCACCCTTTTCCACCACTCTAGCTTGTTAGTGATCATTTTCCATAGCAACATGCTTCCCATCTCAAACTTAATCATAGTTGAGTCTCTAATCTTGAATCCATTTATGTCCTTTAGATTTCTAACAGTCTTCCAATTAATTAGATGCCATTTTTTAGTGTTTTTTTAGGGGTAACTACTTCCATATGCACCCTCACAAGGGGTGTTGTGTTGTTGATTGCATGATATCTCTTTCTAAAATTTTCCATACTGAGACAACTCTTTCAGTTTCTCCTTTAGATATGTGATTTTGATAGCTTAGCCATTGTATACCAGGTCTCCTCCCTCACCACCTCAGATGACAAAATATCTTGGTACATTATGTTTTTCAGTATGCATGGTCATCGTACTTTGGTTTAATATGCACTACTTCATATATTTTTCTATGCTCTCAATGGTTTGTCTTAACATTTAGAAATGGTGTAATAACATCTAAGCTAGTCATGAAAATGGTAAACATCAAAGTGTTATCTAATAACAATGCCATACAATTAATAATTTTATATTTTGCCTCATCTTACCATGAGCGACATGATTATATTTTAAATATGTGATGAGTGTTGAGTCAAGTCATACTGCTAGTGATCAATTTTTTGTAGAATTTCCATATCCAAATCATACATAACATTTTACACCTTCCTTTGTGCATCCATTCCATTCATAAGAAAATATATCATCCCCTCATGTTTGATTCACCATATGTTATCTGGCAAGGTCTATCTAAAGAAATCCTAAATGAAATCAAAGGTAGAAAGGGATAGAGGTGAAGAGAAAGTCAAAACGTTTTAAGAAAAAAATGATAAATCTTGAGCTATGGCACCTCACTATGAGGCCAATTTCCCTAGTCCCATGTTTGTCTATGAATATCTAAAGAAAAAGGGACTTGAAAAAGGAAATAAAGAAAGAAAACATAAAGAAAAAGGCAAAGAAAGGAGTAGTAAGAAACAATGTTAAGGAAAAGGTAACTCAAAGTGAGCTCCCTCTAAAAGGATTATATATCAAATTATTGAAGACTCCCGACTCTTGAATCTATTGGATATGAAATAAGACCTATATATCATTTCACATGACTATGGGAGTCAACACATGACATTCCCATTCTCCCTTTCCACATATTATTCACTTTTTCACCTACACCTAACTTAGTGATCTAGGGAATATCACTTGTCTTGGTCTTTGTCACATGTAATAGGGGCTAAAAGTTTCCTCCTAGGGTAAACTAAGGCATATTTTAAAATTAAACTTTGTTATGTTGTTGCTAGAAGATAACACAATATGTGTGTCAGCTAATGGATTGCAAGAGGGTTAGACCCACCACTATAAGTGGGCACCCTACATTGGGATTTGTGTACATGTATATGGAGTATCATCCATGCCTTGGGATCCATGAAAATGCATTGGGATCTATGATCTTTCATTGGGATTTATGTACCTATATTTTTCCATACCTACCAACATTGGGATTCATTTCATTTTTCTTGGGGTCCATGTACTTCATTGGGATACATGTCATTGCATTGGGATACATGAAAACACATTAAGCGATGGAAGGGATGTCACATCATCACATTTTCCACATGGAATACTCAAAGAGAGTGTCCTTGCCCAGTTGAGCTATTACTTCCATGTGAGGCACTTGGTGTACTTCATTTACTCACATGTGGGGATTATTGAGGTTGTTGAGGGTGTTTACATTTGGTCACAAGTGGTTACAGTGGTTATATGTGATTGTGGCACTCATTATCACACATTAAATTATTTTATTAGGGAGTGCCTAGCCTTTGGGTGTGTAATAATCCCTTCTTAACACATACCAAGGATATGCAAAAACATTGATTATGATAACTCGGGGTAATTTTTTTTTATAACAATTATTAATATGGTAATCATAGAATAACATTCCAATATAAATTTTAATTTATCATAAGTTAAAAATATCATTTACATTTAGGATATAACAACATTATGATTCCTTCAAATTCAAATATATGACCCGTATTATCCTTCTTAAATCATACTTACACATATAATGTTAATTCATAAAATCTCAAACAAAAAAGGAAAGAATGTTATAATTAAGTGTTTCTAAATATACACATAAGACTTTAAAGTTTCCCTTGAAGTTTATCCCTTATATACAAGTCTAAATACTCTTAAATTTTCTTCTTTTTGTTGCAAAGTAAATTAAGGTTATCTACTTAGAAGGCTACTTTCAAGATTGAAAACACAATATATGATTTATATACATAATAGATTAATTACACACAATACTAAAACTGGGCAATTCATTGTAATTAAAGAATGGGTATATCAATTGCCCTAACCTATCTAAATAATTAACACGTTTCAACCTCTAGTGTTTGAATGATCCAAACACAATCTAAAGTCGGTGCTAGATTTAATTTATATGGTCTTCTTTTCCGACTCTAAAGTAAGAACATGAACTTAGTTTGCACTGTTGGTTGTGGAGCTTGATTATCTTCCTGATTCAAATATTTTTTTCAGTCGTACTTGGACCCCATTCCCAATGGGGGGTGTGGGGGGAATTCTCCCCCCACAGCTATCTCTAGGGGGCTTCGGGGGGGGTGATAATATTTATAGCCCCCCCTGGCAGGGGATTCGGGGGCAGCGCCCCCGAAGAAAAATATTGAGAAATATTCCCTTGTAAAATATTGTAATTTCCTAGTCAATCTGGACCGTTCATTATAAGGTCACAGATTTGTGACATAAATTATTTTAGGGATTTTTTTCCCTAGAAGGAAACCCTCTTTTATGATGGAATTGTATTGCAACTATGAATTATCGTGAATATTGTATTCTGAGAGAGGAGATTGTGAAAGAAAGAAGAGGAAGTTACAGTGGGTGTGATGTAGGTTGTATCCCTTCATTTTTCTGGATAATAAAATGGAGGGACCTGACAATTTCTCTGGTGGACGTAGCCCACATTGGGTGAACCACGTATATCTATGTCTCTATTGTATTGTGTATCTCCTGTGTTTTATTTCTACATTTGTTTTATTTTATTTTTCTGTGATCCTATTTTTTCTAACAATTGGTATCAGAGAGAAAGGAAACTCACAGGAAAAGAGGGTTCCTGGTTCGAGTGGGAGCAATGGAGGAAGATGGAAAGTTTAGGGTTGATAAATTTAACGGTCGAAACTACCAGTTATGGAAGCTGTAGATGGAAGATTATTTATATCAGAAGGATCTATTCCTACCATTGGGTGGAATATCAAAGAAGTCGACGACCATGAAGGATGAAGAATGGGAGGTTCTTGACAGAAAGGAAATAGGAACAATACCGTTGAGCCTGGCAGCATTGATGGCTTTCAATATTTAGAAAGAAAATACAATGAAGGTGTAACGTCCCCAACCACCAGCAGGTCGGTCAACGCTACTACTCACACACTTCACTTAGCTCAACTAGCTCTGATACCAATTTGTCACACCCTAGCCACCCAGGCCGGTGCATGTTACTCATAGAAATGACAATTGTCATATGCATATAAATATAAACCTAAACAGACAACGTATTCTGTTCATACATAGATTAATGTAGAAATAACAGTAAAAGCATACATGCATTACTTCACAGAAGAAACCCATAAGATAACAACATATACATAAAATATTCATCAATTATAACACATGTACATATACACAACATGTAAATGATCATAGGAATAGATACTCATCTTTCAATTGAAGGACACCAACTGCATGTAGAACTTCCATGAACCTTCCATCCTTAGACCACACTGCTCATCACGCTCAACAGTGGGTCACCCCCGAGCTGGGACTAAGCTCCACCCAAGGAAAGGGAATCCTAGACTAGGTTGAGGTTATAGGAAACTGCACAGTGCAACTGGAAGGATTCTCTCCAGGATCCTTCTTACGCCCCCTACTCACAAACTCTCATTCCGCACATTTCTATTCCACCATGTGAATATGCACCTTCATTGTTCCACAGTCCATCGACTGCTTCACTTCCCCTTTCAGGGTCTCGACAACATGCCGGATCAGGAATTCTTAGAGCTCCATAGCTGGTGTTGGAATCTCTCTAGGAGAGAAACACTTCCCAACAAACTCTCTCACTTGGAGAGAGCTTCTCATAGGCCTGACAACCTGCCTCTTCAACCAATCTTCAACTCAGTTCCATCAAGGTGAGGACAACAACAATGGTTCAATATAGCTCAGGGAATGGAAACAACAAAAAATTTGGTAAGGCAGAGTACGACTCGGTTTTGGCAAGTGCAGATATGTTGGGCTTCACAGGAAAACATAGGTCGGCTTCCCCAGTTAGTGGTTTCAGAGGTGCGCGAATATGCAGAGGTCGACGACAGAGGCCAAAATAGTTAGGCAAGGATGCGAGAATGGGAAGTGAACCCCCAAACAAGATGACTTTCCATATTAATTTGCATGTGCCTAAGCTGACACATGTCTCCCATGACGCATGTTCCTTTCCATTTGGAAGTCACCCATCCTCCCAAAATAACTTAGGATAAAAACATATCCTTCTAATTAGTTTTTGGAATAATAATAAATTATTATTCTCTTGGACTTAAGCCCTTAATCTTATCCCCTCTTTCCAACCTCACATCCCCCTCCCCCTTACCCATCCTAGTGGAAGCTTAGTATCCCATCAATCTTTCTTCGTGGTCGGTCTACACGCAATGATGTTTTTATATTACTGATATGAATAGTTACATGTACAAAAACAGGCTTCTGGTCTTTAACACCTAGGCTCTCCGACCTAATAACACATAAGCTTATCATCTTATAATTGCTCGGCTCACCAGCCTACAAAACATGCTTACAATTCATAAATACAACTAGGGCTCATCCTTGGGGATATTACAATCCCCTCCCCTTATTTTTGCACTGTCCTCAGTGCAACTTATTTACACAACATCAACAAAATTTTCAAAATCTTCAAAAAGATGCAGGTATTCTTCCCTCATAGCATCCTCATGCTCCCATGTCGTATCCTCATGACTGTACCAGGTCCAATGGACCTTTACAAGCCCTATGGCTCGATTCCGGAGCTATTTTCTCTTCCGGTCCAACATGCGCACCAAATGCACCTGCAAGACGCCTTCTTGCTCCACCTGAATCACATTCCAATCAATTACATGATTAACATCAAGTATGTATATTTCTTAAGTAATGAAATATGAAACACATTATGTATAGTCATGGATGCAGGCAATGCAAGCATATATGAAACCGGTCCAATCCTTTCTAGGATTTCAAATGTCCCACAATATCTAGCTGCCAACTTGGAACAGTTTCCCAGCTTTAGGGATCTTCTGGTTGCTTTCACTTTCAAGAAAACATGATCACCCACTTTAAATTCCCCGCGGACTCTGTTCTTATCAACATAACTTTTCTGCATGTCTTGGGCAACCTTTAAATTATGCTTAATCGTCAACATTTGCTCTTCCATTTCCTTGAGCAACTTTGGCCCAACCACTGCCCTATAGGCTGGGTTACCCCAACTTACTGGGGTGTTTCACTTTCTGCCATAAATTTCTTCAAACGGGCTCATCTTCAGTGATGCTCGATACCCATTGTTGTAGGCAAATTCTACCAAGTGTATGTAGTCTTCCCATTTAGATGGTTTGTCCAGCACATACATCCTTAGCATGTCCTCTATCACTTGGTTCACCCTTTCTGTTTTCCCATCAGACTCGGGATGATAGGCTGTGTTGAAGTTCAGATTTGTTCTAAACCCTTTGAATAATCCCTTCCAAAACTTTGAGGTGAATTTTGGGTCTCTGTCAGACACAATTGTTTTGGGAATACCATGCAATCGTGCTACTTCCATCATATAAATATCGACAACATTAGTTTCCTTGTTTGTAGTTTTCAATGGAATAAAATGGGCAGGTTTCGTAAGCTTATCCACCACCACCATGATGGAATCATGCTGCTTGTCGGTTCTAGGCAATCCTGTGATGAAATCCATTGTCACCACTTCCCACTTCCACTCAAGAATGGGTAAAGTCTGTAGAAGCCTTGTTGGGTGCTTATGTTAATCTTTGACCTTCTGACACTCCATACATCTAATGATGTATTCTGCAATTTCCTTCTTCATACCTGGACAAAAGTAATGGATATTGACTGATGCCATTGTTTTCTAATATCCAGGGTGCCCAACATAAGTCACATTATGCATTTCCTTCAAGATCATACTTCTCAATTCCTCGAAATTAGGTACATAGATTCTATTTTTGTATAGGAGTGTCCCATCAACTTCCAATTTATAATCTTCCACTTTATGCATCATCTTACCTTTCTGTATCTTTTCTACCAATTCCATGTACTACAAATCTACATCTTCTGAAATTCTACCTTTAATATCAGTTCAATACATGCTAATGGTTGTAGCATGTAGTTCATGCACTCTCTTGTTGAGTGCATCAACCACTTTGTTCTCCTTTCCTTTGATATTCTTGATATCAAAGTCATACTCACAAAGGAATTCCAACCATCTACTTTGCCTAGCATTCAAAGTTGGCTGATCAAACAAATACTTCAGGCCATTATGATCTGTGATCAATTCAAACTTCCTTCCCATGAGGTAGTGCCTCCATTTCTTGAGGGCGTGCACTATGGCTGCCAACTCCAAATCATGAGTTTCATAGTTCTTTTCATGATTCTTCAGCTTTCTGGATTCATAACATACCACAAACCTATTCTGACTAAGGATTCCACCCAGTCCTTCTTTTCATGCATCTGTACACACTACAAAATATTCATTCAGATATGCAATCCTTAGGATTGGAGAACTAGTTAATAGTTGCTTCAATTGCTGGAAGCTTCTCTCACATTCTTCTGTCTATTGAAATTTATTCTCCTTCCTTTGCAAGGAAATGATGGGGTGAGATATCCTTGAGAACCCTGCAATGAACCTTATGTAATATCCAGCTAGACCCATAAAGGATTTGACTTTTTTCACATTCTTCGGCGCTGACCATTCTCTGATGGCTTCTATCTTCTCAGGATCCACAACTATCCCATATTTTAAAATGATATGTCCCAAATAATGGATCTACTTTTGATAGAATGAGAACTTGCTCAATTTGGCATAAAGTTGGTGCTCTCTTAATACTTGCAACACCATCCTCAGATGATGTTCATGTTCTTCCTCCGAATTGGAATACACCAGGATGTCATCCAAAAAGACTATGACAAACTTGTCTAGATATTCCATGAATACACCAGGATGTCATCCAAAAAGACTATGACAAACTTGTCTAGATATTCCCCGAATACACCATTCATTAAGCACATGAAAACATCAGGTGCATTTGCTAACCCAAATGGCGCCACTATGAATTCATAATGACCATACCTTGTTCTGAAGGTGGTCTTGCTGATGTCTTCATCCTTTATCCTTACCTACTAGTACCCTGACCTGGGATCTATTTTTGAAAATATCTTGGCATCCTTCAAATGATCAAAGAGATCATCGATCCTTGGCAAAGGATACTTGTTCTTAATAGTCACTTTGTTCAACTGTATGAAGTTGATGCACAATATCAATGTCCCATCCTTCTTCTTTATGAACAAGACCGGGGAACCCCAAGGTGACACGCTTGGGCGTATATACCCCTTCTTCAAAATTTCTTGAAGTTGCAGCTGTAGTTCTTTCAGCTTTGGTGTACCCATTATGTAAGGAGCTTTTGACATTGGAGCTGCTCCAGGCATCAGGTTTATAGAGAAATACATATCTCTCTTTGGGGGTAGTCTTGGTACCTCCTGGAATACATCCTCAAAATCTTTTAATACATCACAGTCTTCAATATTTGACACCTTATCCTTAGGTGCTTCTTCCATATGAGCTGCAAATATTTGGCATCCCTTCATGTAACCCTTCTTCGTCTGCATTGCTGAGATTTATCTGACGGTAACTACCCTGGGAATTCTTTGGACTATTCTTCGATTTCCTTCCTCGTTTAGGCAAGTGAATGCCTTGCTATGACAGTCTAAGATGGCATGGTGTTGGTCCAACCAATCCATACCAATTAGATAGTCATAGGAATCTAAAGGTAAGATGTTCAATTCAGCCCTTGTGCTTAGTCTATTCATGTACACTAGACAGAACTTAACCAACTCAGTAACTTTTCTTTTGGCTCCTGTAGCCAGTTGCACTAACCAATATTTTCCAATCTTGTTTCTTGGAAAATGAAAACTTTCCACCATATTGGGATCTATATAACTATGACTAGCCCCTGAATCAATTAAAATAGTAAAGGCATGGTTATTGATCATACATTCAAATTCAATCATGTGTGAATGAAACTTAGATTTCTTGTTTTCCAGGGCTTCATTGATCCTTGGTATTATACTGCCCATGTCCTCCACTATTTCTGCTTGCTGAACATTGTGGAAAACTCTCATTTTGTTATTTTTGTGGGGACAATATCTATACTTGTGGTCTCACTAAAAATCCCAACATTGAATGGGCATCTTCCTTGGCCTTTGCCCCCCTACTTCATCCATTCTCTTATCTCTAAAAGATGGTTTTCCTTGAGGACTGTTTTTTAAAAAGGGAGGTTTGTTTCCCTTCTGCCTCTTCTCTTTCTTGAACTTCTTCTTGTCATCCCAAGCCTTCCAAAAAATGGGATTTTCTCTTTGTTGCTCATATACACATTTTTCTCTCCTTATAGTTGTTACACATTATTTTCATCATCCCTGTGACCGTTAATGATGTAAACCTGTATGTAGTCTTCAGAAGGGTTAGTGGCTTGAGTTCCTGAAGAAAGAAGGGAGAAGAACTTTTCCTGAGAGAAGAAGTTGCATTCCCCTTTGGAAAAACCCTATTAAGGAGGATGTTCGTAGGTTGTTATATAGGTAGGGTGCGAGAATGCCTGATTCTCATAGGCTACACCATAGATGGGTTGCGATAGGTTCGCAGGTTGCTCTATAAGCAGGGTGCGAGAATGCTCATGCGTGGGAAAAACGAGCATCTTCTCGATGCTTCTAGAAGGAGAAACTTCCATGGTGAGGTGGCATTCGAATGGTTTGGATATTACTCACTTTCATGATTTAGTGGGATCATTCTAACCTCCTCACCTTATCCTCTTCATCTTATAAAAGGAGAGGAGCTCTCATGTAGAAAGTTAGTGGTTTTTGGCTTGGGATTGTTAGCTTGGTTAGAGTGGCTTTAAGATTTGCTTTTTCAAGATAGATTGTGAGTAGCTATCAGATCCATGGTCTCAGAATCCTTGGAGAAAGAAATGTGTGGGGAATGAAGGACAGTTGGAAGGGACCTTATGACATCAAGGCCATGGTTGTAATATCTCTTTCACATTTAATATGATACAATAATATGATTCTTTCCTATAAACCTTGTTGTGTTTTATTGTATGATTCCTTGATCACATACATAGGTTTATATTGATTTCATGCTATTACTATCACCTTGGTTGGTTATGTTCTTTTGTAGGTTCATCATTGTATGAGTGTTGGAATGGAGCTAGGATAGCGATGGCGAGAGGAAGTGGCATTTAAACGGTATGTCACCTATCCCTCTTTAGTT